>JAOWBN010124995.1:0-19208 GCA_028565015.1 Pinguicula moranensis
TTTCGAAGCCATTTTCATGGCCATTTCCTACAAAGTTTTCAATTTTTCATCTCCTGTTTGGTTTTAGTCCCGCAAGTGCAGGAACTGCTGAATCTCCAGGCTTAACTGTCATGTTTATAGCATCACAAAGTTTGGTCTTTTTCATCTCCTGTATGGGTTTAGTTTATGCAAGTAGGAACTGTTGAATCTCCATGTTTAAAATTAGTGGAGGGCTCATCTTGGAGGGTGTGCTCAAGTTCTAGCCAGTGGTAGAGAAAAGATGGGGTAAAGTGTCTTCTACGTTGTGACATAATTTATAATTTATCTCTTCGGATGCTATATTCACTCCTCTGTGCAATTGATCCATCCACCAGGTAGTCGATTTTGTATTGGTCTTTTTCATCTTCTGTTTGGATTTAGTTTATGCAAGTACAGGAGCTGCTGAATCTCCATCATACACTGTCCTGTTTACCAAAACTGAAGTCCAGAACTAATTGGGGAACTTTGCTTAACTTTCCTCTGGACGCTGAAGCATCAACAAGATTGTCCGGGCGACATTTTTTGGGTAATTTTTATCGAGCAGAATTTTTTCAGTTCGTCTTCCAGAATTTTTATCAAGCAGATTTTTTGTCATTATGTAGAAAGTGGCCTTCTTTAATAGTTCCAGATGTTGTTTCATTGCAGCTTCTGTGTAGCATTTCTGTGTAGCATTGGGTCCTTCTTAACAATTTAGAAGATAGTTTGGTGTCCTCGCGTAAAACAGTTGGCATCTGTTGAATTTACTCTGCGAGAGACAGAATTACTGGGAATGGGAAAAGAGTGCAAGAGCTTGGTGTGGTTTAGGAGGGATCTGAGGATTGAAGACAATCCAGCTTTAGCTGCTGCTGCAAGGGATGGTAGTGTTTTACCAGTTTTCATATGGTGCCCTAAAGAAGAAGGTCAGTATTACCCTGGCCGCGTTTCGCGGTGGTGGCTGAAGCAATCCCTTATCCATTTACAGAACACGTTGAAGAATCTTGGTGCAGAATTAGTATTGATCAAAACAGAAAGTACTCTGGCTGCTTTGTTGGAATGCGTAAGTTGTATAGGAGCAACCAGAGTTGTGTATAATCATCTCTACGGTATGTTTTCGACTTCAATTGGACTTTGATCATGGACAATGTTTCTGCTTCCAATCAACTAAACTGTTATTTCAGCTGGAGTTACTGAAGTTCGATTCCTCTCACCACTATATATATTCCCTTTTGATTGAGTTATGGTAGTAACTAGGTTTTAACTAAGGTACTATTAAGTGGCCAATGTTTCTGAACTTCAAAACCTTAGAACTTCCATTTCTGTGCTTCAAAGTTCAAATTGCTCAGCTCTAGCTTTCGTCATGTCCCTCTGCAGATCCCATTTCTCTTGTTCGTGATCACAATATAAAGCAAAAGTTGGTTGAGCTTGGGATTGATGTACAAAGCTACAATGGCGAGCTACTGTTTGAGCCATGGGAAGTATATGACAACGGTGAGCAAGCTTTTACAACCTTCAGTGCTTATTGGGACAAATGCATGAACATGCAAATGGAGCCTATATCACATCTTCCACCGTGGCATTTGGTTAAAGCTGCAGGTACGTATATGATGGAATAGAATGCGAATATGTGGGATATTGCAGCATATTGATGAAAAGAATTGATGAACTTTTCTCATTCTCTTGATAGGAATGGTTGAGAATACTCTGATAGAAGCATTGGGTCTTGAAAATGAATCAGAGAAGTCGAGCAACGCTCTATTGGGGCGAGGGTGGTCTCCAGGTTGGAGCAATGCAGATAAGGCTTTCACTGACTTTGTAGAACATCATCTTGAGAAGTACTCAAAGGATAGGCTTCAAGTTGGGGGAAACTCAACGTCCCTCTTGTCCCCTTATCTCCATTTCGGAGAACTAAGCATTAGGAAAGTGTTCCAGTCTGTTAGGATGAAGCAAGTAGTGTGGAAGAATGAGCAAAATGCTGCAGGAGAAGTGAGTGCTTCTCATTTCCTCAAGGCTATTGGGCTCAGAGAATACTCACGTTATGTATGTTTTAACTTTCCATTCACGCATGAGAGGCCGCTGCTCAACAGCCTCAAGTTTTTCCCTTGGGATGCCAATCAGGCTCATTTTAGTGTTTGGAGACAAGGCCGAACAGGTTATCCTCTCGTTGATGCAGGAATGAGGGAGCTTTGGGCAACGGGGTGGATTCACAGCAGGATTAGAGTGATTGTTTCTAGTTTCTTTGTGAAGTTTCTTCTTCTACCATGGCAATGGGGGATGAAGTACTTCTGGGATACACTTCTGGATGCCGACTTGGAAAGTGATATTCTTGGCTGGCAATATATCACGGGAAGTTTGCCTGATGGACATGAACTTGACCGGATGGATATTCCACAGGTAACAATCTCTTCTTACAAAAGTGAATCTCCAAACTGATGTACCTAATCATCCGAATTTGAAATCTGTTCGATATGTTCTGATCATTTCTCAGTTTATTATGCCTGATATAGATTCAAGGATTCAACTACGATCCAGATGGTGAATATGTGAGGCAGTGGTTGCCTGAGTTGTCCCGGATACCAACCGAATGGATCCATCATCCATGGGATGCTCCTCCGACTGTGCTTAAATCAGCTGGAGTTGATCTGGGACTAAACTACCCGAATCCCATAATCGATATAGATTTGGCAAGAGATCGGTTAACTGAAGCCATAGCTGTCATGCGAGGAAACGAAGCAACACTAAGGGCAGATGAAGTTGTATTTGACAACTCAGAAACAAACATGAATTTGGACACAGCAAAACCAGTCTTGAAGGAAATGACTCCATTACCAGCTACTTCGTCTTATGATCAAAAAGTTCCATCCATGAAAATTTCCAAGAGCAGTGGCCCGAACAAGAAAAGATCAAAATGGACACAAGAAGAAGATACAATGGTGAAAGATAACCTGCCGAGCTTCAAGAATGGCAGCCATGAAGGCTGGAGGATTGATGATGATATGTGCTCCACAGCCGAATCTTCTTCGTGCAAGAAACAGATAGCCAGCAGCAGTAGAAACTCGTTTTCTGTTCCTCACAGGTCTTATTCAATGTCAAGCGATGCCCCATACAAGTTTTCTTCAGAATCTGATTACAGATTAGAAGAGGAGATTGGCCAGGAAGATACAGGTTAGCTAAACCAGTACAATCTTTGCACCAATCTCTACTTTATTTATTCTTTTCATTCTGCCAAAAAAGAGAAGCAACTTATAATAATCATATTTGCTCTCTGATATATTCAGGAGCTTCCAGTTTGCCAATTCCCAGGAGTCGAATCAATCATGAGTAGAAACACTCATAATTCAATCTATGAATCTTCATCGAGTTGCAGGTCCTTGTTATCTTAAGATGATGACCACATTTTATGTGTTGTTGTAATGATCCTTCAACTTCAACGCAATGACGAGACAGAAACTAGTGCTTACTGCATTTCTGTTTGAACTTTTTACTTGTTTGCTGGTGACTGGTGAGTGAGCAAATACCAATAACAAAGTTAGATAGATGATGATGGTGATCAACATTAATTCTCTCTCATTTCACTGATATGAAATTCGTACAATACAAAGATCTTAAATTTCTCTCTCTAAAGAGTAAGACACCTTATTCTATCTTCAGAACACCAACATGGTTTCAATTTTACAAGACAGTAATCGATACTCAAACATCAATATTAAACAGGAACTGTTCTAACATCACTATCCCCATAAAGGCCTGGTTTCAATTTCCTGGTTCTCCTCCGCATTCTCCTGAGACATCTCCTCCAAATAGGTTTCAATTTTACAAGACAATAATCAATACTCAAACATCAATATTAAACAGGAACTGTTCAAACATCACTAGCCCCATACGGCCTGGTTTAAATTTCTTGGTTCGCCTCCGCATTCTCCTGAGACATCTCCTCCAAAGATTTCCCTTTCGACTCTGGCACGAGCAAGGTGAAACTCATGCCCAAAACATTGACGCATCCAAGCACAATCAGAGAGTTCCTCACTCCGATCCCAGGGGATACCCGACATCTATCTTCGCCGGGTCTCTGGACTGGGCGGCGCACAAGAACCCGAATGTGCCCACAATCGCTCCAGCCTTACCAGCGGCGGCAGAGATACCATGGCAGGTAGATCTGAGCCGGGCAGGGAATAACTCTGCGGGGACAACGAAAGTGAAGACTTGTTCGCAGTGAGGATGGAGGGGAATATTTGCTCGGATTCACAGTGAGGATGGCGCCGTAGGTTTGGAATGAAATTTCTGCCTTGTTCGCGTTGGGTTTGGGAGCCGTAGGTTTGGAATGACGGGATCCCGCTTTTCTAATTCCTGGAGCGAATTTTTTCATCCGGGAATCTTTTTGAAAAAGTATAAGGAGGTATAGTAGCTCTTTTAAAAGTATAGGGGAATAGATTAACTAATAAGTATAGTACACGGGGATTAAATGACATTTTACTCCTTAATATATATATATTATATGTGTGTATATATGAGGACGGTTTGGTTGACATTATTTGTGACACGATTTGTGACACTGTTTCCTTAAAAGTCTATGTTTAGGGTCCGTAGGGTTTAGGGTTTAAATTTTTAGATATTTAGGTCTTAGGGTTTATATTTTTGGATTTAGGGCTTAGGGTTTAGGATTTTTCAATAAACAGTGGTGACGAACCCTATACTTGACAAAAACCAAACTTCTTGGGCATAGATAATAGAAAGGACCAATCCACAGTATCGAATGCTTTGGCAGAATCAACCTTGAATAGGACAGTTTCCTTCTCAAATTTCCTGGCAGAATGAATAGCCTCATTTGCCGCTAACACCCCAACCAGAATTTGCGACTGTTAATGAAGGCTATTTGATTGTTGGAAATAATCTTATGCATGATGGTCTTCATTAGGTTTTCCAAGAGTTTGGCTAACAATTTGTAACCGCAGCTGACCAAAGATAATTTGGGGACAAGGGTAGTGAAAGTGGAGTTCATACACTTGGATAGTCGGCTGCTTTTATCGAACTCCTAGAGAAAGTTGATGAAATCTGTTTTAACCACCTCCTAGTATTTGTGAATGAAATAAAAATTATAGTCATCCGATCAAGGGCTCTTATTAGTTGCACAACCCCACACAATATCCTTGATCTCCTTTTTAGTGAACTTTGAAATTAGAAAGAAGTTATCTATGTCATTCAGACAGTTAGGTGGTTGTAGATCCAGAGATGGACGTCTCCGGTTATTAGAAAAGAAGTGTGTTTCAAAAGACTTCGTGATCTCCGCTTTAACTTTTCTAACACCCTCGGTCCAAACTCCTTCAAGGTACAAGCCCCATTTGTTGTTGTTTCGATGATTATAATTAACTCCGGGTTTTTATGTATATTTCCATTGTTCCCTCCATTTTGATAAGGTCCATCTCCTCTAGTTGTGCTTTGTGAAAAATCCACCAATTTAACCACCTCGCCGTTTCCTGGCAATCCTTTCAATTAGTCCAGTATTCTAGTAACGGAGTGGAGCCGAGGATATGGACATCCATGTTAATCTTGTTCTTTCTTTCTATATTTGGTTATAGGGAGCTACGTAAGTGAATAGATCCTATAACCTGTTGATCTCCTCCTTTTGTGCCTCCTCCACCAACGGTGCCGCAAGTAAGCAAATTAAAGCTCTATTTTCTTGTAATGGCCAGATTTTGATATCCAATCTTTCATCCCCCTTAGTTGCATTCACTTTCGCCTGATGCCAAGTGCTGTGGAGGATCCTAATCAAGCTACCTGGTAACCACTGTAAGTCCTGATCTGACGGGAAGAATAGGATATACTTCTCCCTCTATTTGAGTCGGTTACCACTGTTAGTAAACCTACCTCCTCCTGAGTTAGCTCCTCTCATGTCGGTTGTGTCTCCATCACCTACACTTGATGATGTCCCACAAGATTTAGATGATGGAACCCTCGAGTTGCCCCCTGTTGACATAGAATAGAGCACCACTCCAAAAGTCACCTCGCCCCGAACTGATATCTCTGAGGTTAGTACAAGTGATTTGTTGAACTCGTCCCCATCCTTTGATGCTCTGGTTGACTCTGTTGATTCTGACAGGACATGTACACTAGCGGAAAGTAGACAACCAAGGCGAGAACTACCACCTCGGAGTTCTCATGGAGTTCCCCCGAGAAGATATGAGCCTGAACATAAGTCACATTCATCACGATATCCTGTGGCTAACTTGGTCAGGGGGAGTACCGCTACAACATTCACTACAGCTCTATATTTTGAAAAACTACCACTACAATTAAGGAAGCACTACAACATCCTGAGTGGCAGTTGGCTATGGAATTGGAAATGGATGCTCTTGCAAAGAACAATAAACGGGATGTATGTCAACGAACAGGAGACAAGCATCCTGTTGGATGTAGATGGGAATTTGCAATTAAAAGGAAAGTCGATAGGTCTATAGAAAGATATAAAGGTAGACTGGTTACAAAAAGATATACTCAAACCTATGGGGTTTATTACTCTGAGACATTCTCTCTGATTGCAAAGATCGATAGCATTTGAGTATTATTTTCTGTTGCGGCTAATCTAAATTGTCCACTTCACCAATTTGACGTAAAGAATGCTTTTCTACGTGGCGACTTGAAGGAAGAGGTATACATGGAACCCCCACCTGGATTCTCTACTATCTTTCATAAAAATCATGTATGCAGATTACAGAAAGCACTATATGGGTTGAAACAGTCACCTCGAGCCTGGTTTGGAAGGTTTACTCTTACCATGAAGAAGTATGGCTATAAATAGAGCAACTCACATTGTACACTGTTTATAAAAAGAAGAGGAAGATTGATCACGTGTCTAATTATTTATGTGGATGACATGGTGATCACGGGCAGTGATTCAGAGAAAATTGTTGAACTGCAAAAAAAATTGTGTAGTGAGTTCGTAATGAAGGGTTTAGGAGAGCTGCAGTATTTATTGGGAATAGAAGTCCAAAGGACAACAAAAGGGATCGTTATTTCACAAAAAAAGTATATATTAGATCTTCTAATTGAGACAGAACTCGTAGATTGCAAACCAGCAAATACTCCCACAGTACTGAACCAAAAAATTACAAGTTACAGAGGAGGCAGAGCTAGCAGACTAGACTAGATATTAGCACCTGGTAGGTAAGCTCATCTATCTGGCACACAACCGACCAGGTATTGCATATATAATTGGGGTAATCAGCCAATTCATGTCAAGCCACAGGCAGACCACATGGAGGCAGCACTTCGGATCGTAAGATACTTAAAGGGAATGTCAGACCGATGGATTCATTTTGTAAACAATGGCCACCTAAGAATTGCATGGTTCACAGATGCTAATTAGACAGGTAGCCCAATTGATAGGCGATCTATAGCTGGGTACTTTATGTTGGTTGGTGAAAATTTGGTGACATGAAAAGTAAAAAAACAGAAAGTGGTCATTTTGTCAATTGCAGAAGCAGAATTCAGAGGCATAACTCCAAGACTAACTGAAATCTTGTGGCTAAGGGAATTACTACACGAACTTGGTCAACTAGTCGATGAGGTGTGACCATTGAGCTGTGACAGCAAGGCAACTATTAGCATATCTAAAAATTCAGTTCAACATGATCAGACTAAACACGTAGAAGTGGACCACCATTTTATTAAAGAGAAACTTGAAGATGGTATTATCAGTCTTCTATTTGTAAGATCAGAAGAACAACCAACTGTCATCTTAACCAAAGAAGTGACCAAACAAATATTCTTAAGTACTTTGTGCAAGTTAGGAATTGAAGATCTTCCTGTTAGAATTGTGGATAAAAATGGGAAGAGATCATGGTTCCTATTTATTGTAGTCTATAAGAAGACTTGTATGTAGAACAAAAAATCATATCGAATAAAAGCTAAACGTGTTACGTGCAGTGCCAAAAATAACCTTGATAAATCTGTGATTTTACACTTTTAGCGTTAAATTTTGACTGTGTATGTGAAATTACAAAATTAACCTTACTTGTATGTAAAATTACTGAATTACCCTTGTTGATTCGTGAAATTACTGTAATGCCATTAATGACTGTGTAATCTTGACTGTTGGTTTAATTGTGATTGTATGGCTGATGTTTATTATCGTTTAATTGTGATATTAAATTTGGTTCATTCGATTGTTTGGTAATCCAACAGTATGTGTTAAAACTTCTTGTGGAAGCTATTCAAAGTGATCTTGTTCGTCCATTTAATTTCGACCCTACGGTCCTTAAGAAGCTTATCAAAGAAGTTCAATCTGAATTGACACAACCATTTAATCTTCTGACATGATCCAACAGTTAATATTGAGTGGTGTTATCGGTGAAGATCTGGCCATTCATTGAAAGTTTGATCTAACGGCTGGGAACAATACTTGTATTCAACTTATTTTGAGGCGTAGACCTGAAGTGATCCAACGATTAGGGATCGTCCATAGAATTGATATATAAGTTGAAATGTCGAGAAGCGTGAATTAAATAATTCATTAATTTCTCTCATTAACTCTCGAACTCTCATTTCTCTCTTGTTTTTCAGACTTCCCGACGGTAAACCGTTGATTTTTTGGCCGATTGGTGGCTATTTTTCTAATTTCAATCGGTGAGATTGATCCATTTTTGCGAGATCTATATTCTGAATATCATTGGTGATAGTTTTAAAGCTTTTGTAGTTTTAGAAATTCCTGTTCTTAGTGTTGTTTTGTTGGCTACTTTTTTAAGTAGCGTTATTGGCACGTTTAGGAAGTTCTAGATTCTATTTTAGTTATTCTTGACTAGATTCAGTTTGCATGTTATCTTGTATTTTGAGATTTGATTTTTCCGAACTTGTATTCTGTAATATTTCATATTTGAGAGTTCATATAGCTACAAGAGCATCCAATTCTAGAGCTCAATGTGGATTAGCCAGATCTAAGGAGACGGTGAACCACGAGCATTAAATCTTGCCTCTTTGTATTTTTTTCTGTATTTTTCTTTATAATCTTGAGAATCAAACGTTACTAACAAATTTTGTGAGTTTTATAAAAGTAAATCGACAAAATAATCCCAACAAAACGTTGGATACAAAACTAACTGGTATAACTTAAAAATACTCCCTCAATATTCTGTGATAAAATGATTTATAGAATAAAAGTAATAGTGGCAAAATTTGTGCTCAAGAGAATTTTGTTGAACTTTGGTCTAAGTTTACGAAGTCATCAATTCTCACTTTACGATTCATTTGCAACTTAGAAATTTTGCACTAAAGTCAATCAATGTACCAATTCTTTTCTTTTATCACGCTTACCCTAACTTGTGCTCTATTTAGTATTAGTTTATCAATTACATTATCAAGTCATTTTACCAAATTTGACAAGAATGAGGCTGTTTCGTGAACTACTAGCTTCTGTCTAACTGTAAAAATAAGTTGTGTTATTAACCTTATTAAATAATAAGTCACTTTCCAGTCACATTTATTAGTTTTAGTCACCTTATTAATTTTTTGTCACCTTATCAGTCTTATTTATTAGGCAGGGTATGATTTATATATTTGTATAGTAAAATATTGTCAACAAGAGAGTAACATTTCATTACTAAGCAGGACACATTTTCTAAAATATGTGCAGATGAATTTACTGTTTACCTTTCCTGGATGAGTTTTATTTACTTCATCAAAGTATTGAAAATCTCACTTTTACTTTTTCTAAAGGAGTGTAGTTTTTGCTCCACAATAATATCGAATTCAGTGTCTGTTTTGTACCACTAATTTTTCAAAATAATTTTTCTCATTTTTTTTTTCAAATTATTTCAAAAAAATATTTTAAAACTTTATTTCTACTTCTACTTCTTTTTTTTTCAACCAAACCTTTTTTTTTCGGAAGTAGATAGGAGGTTAATTTTATTTTTTTCTACTTCTACTTTTAATGGCAATTTCGTAAATAAATTAAAGTTATCTTACCAAATTTAACTACAAACACTGTTTAATCAATTTACAAAATTTGATTGCAAATATTTTTTCAATTGTTTCATAATTTTATCAAACACTCAAAAAATACAAAATTAAAAGGAGAAGTAGAAGTAGAATAAAAGAAGAAGCAAAAGCAGAAAATCACTATAGATACAAAACAGGCTCTTAGTGGGTAACACTTGATTAAACACAAACAATGGTTTCACCCAATTGGGTGGAGTCAGGATTTTAAACGAGGGGTGTTGGGCCTAATTAAATATTTAGGCCCATATCTTATTTAAGTCTATTATGGGTCTAGCTCATTAGGTCTAAATTATCTAATATAAACGGGATGTATTCATTGTATTTCTCCATCACACAAGAAGAAGAAACGACATTTTTAGAAAAAGAATTTCTCTCTGTTCTCTCATTCCTCCCTTCTTTATCAATGGTTTCAAAGCCACCAAATCCTCCTTGGTTTTTATAAGCTCGTCATGGTATCGGAGCAGGTTTATGGAACAGGGTTTAGTTGCCTATTATTTCTGAATTTCTCATTGATTCCGCTGCTTTTCTTTCATGTTTTTGTTATTTTTGTGTGTGTTTTGTTTTTTGCAGATCTGGGATGATGCTTTTGTTTTCCGTTTACTGATTTTTTCCCTTTTTTTATGTTTCTTCAGTTTTCTGGTGTGTTCAATTTTTTGTGGATCACATTTTTTCTTCTTCTTCTTTTTCTTATGTTTGTTCTCTCTCCCTGTTCGCGGAATTCTCTCAAATCTCTCCCTTTTTTCCTTTTTTGCAAATATGAGATATGGTATTGTTTATTGGTTAACATTTTTGTTTTATTTTATTATTTTTCTTTCCTTAGATTTTAGATCTTGCAAAGCTCGCAAGGATAAAGGAACATTTTTTCCCTTACTCAGTGAAGAAAAGTGAAGAAAGGAACCACGGCTAGCGTATTGTATTTTTTTTGTTAGGGTTTTTGTAATTGTTTTGGCTTCTGTAGAAAAAAAGGGTCTTGGCCGTGGGCCTGACCCAAAAAAAAATGAAGTGAGAGGTTTAGGCCAAGATCTTGACTGTTGGGTCGTTCACTGTTAGGCTATTATTTTGACAGTTGGTCCGTTCACTATTGGGCCATTATCTTGACTATTGGGTCGTTCACTGTTGAGTCATTATCTTGTTTATTGGGCCATTCACTGCTGGGCTATTTTCTTGACAGTTGGGCCGTTCATTGCTGGGCCATGATCTGAACTGTTGGGCCAAGACAACTGTTGGTTTGCTTGTTTTGTCCAATCTTCCCGTGGGCTTTCCACGTTTAACTTGTGGGGCGTGTTGGGCCTAATTAAATATTAGGTCCATATCTTATTTAAGTCTATTATAGGTTTAGCCCATTAGGTCTAAATTATCTAATATAAATAGGATGTGTTCATTGTATTTCTCTATCACACAAGAAGAAGAAAAAGAAGAAGAAACGACAGTTTTAAAAAAAGAATTTCTCTTTGTTCTCTCATTCCTCCCTTCTTTATCAATGGCTTCAAAGCCACCAAAGCCTCCTTGGTTTTTCTAAGCTCGTCAGGGGGCAATTGTTTTTGGTTTGAGTAATGTGAGTAGTGATGGGGTTGAATCTGGTTCAGTCAGTTATGCACGTTCAGATATTGTGCTATAAACTGAAAAAGTAAAAATAAGTCGAATCAACCTATAAAAAATACATGATTAATAATATTGTTATTTTAGATAATATTTTTGATAAAAATATTATAAAAACAAGTCAGCTATGATTCTTGTTTCCACAAATTTGCACAAATAGTAGGGTTTTTTTTATAACAAAAACAAATTCAAAATTTTTGAATTTGGTTGACTAACAATCCAGATAAAAATTCAACTATAAAAAAATAATTATATAAAATAACTATAAAAAAATATTAAAAATTATTTGAAATTAACGTAGATGAAAGTTTATTAGAATCAATAATAATTATAAATCTCTCTATGGCATAGTGGTTCGAACAACAAATTTATTCGAATCATTAGCCTTAACAGAAAAAATCTAATGCTTCTACTAACTAAGCTAAACAAACAATTGTTAATTTTATGAACCAAATATAATTATAATATCTTAAGGAGGACCAAAGTGAAAAAAATTACCTGTATAATTTTTATTTTTTTAAATCTTTGGGGGACCAAGGCCCCCCTTGTCCCCCCTCGCTCTGCCTCTAACTTCACCCCAAGACCCCCTCTTCCTCTCAGCTCACAAATCTTCTTTCAATCTATCTAGGCTATCTTGCGATGGCCCCCTGGATGCTCACCCCATAAGAAAATTATTTGTAATACAATCAGCTGGCGTGTAATAAACGCACTCACTAAAGCTAAGTTGTCTGTGTGTGAACCTTGCTTAGCTAGCAAGAAGCCTTTCGGTAAGGCTTCTCGAGCCTTAAATCCCTTGGATTTAATCCATTCTTACATTTGCAGACTCATGAGCGTGAAAGTACGCCATGGGGCTTCTTATTTCATCCCCTTCATTGATGACTACTCGCGTCTCGGACACGTGTATATGTTATCTTATTGTCATGAAGTACTTGATGTGATCAAACGCTACATAGCATAAGTAGAGACCTAGTTAGACCAAAAATTTAAGATTTTTTGGACTGATTGTTAGCGCGAATACTTTTCTGATATGTTCAAATGGGTATTGTGATGAAAAGGGCATAGTAAGACAACTTACAATTTCTTTTACTCCACAGCAAAACGGTGTTTCGGAACGTAAGAATTAAACCCCTCTTGACACAGTTAGGTCAATGATTGCACAAATCAACCTATCTATTAACTTTGGGGGAGATGCGTTGCTCACAGCAATATACATCCTCAATAGAGTACCAAGAAAGAGTATATTCATCACTCCATATGACTTATGGTATAGAAGAAATTCGATTTTGGATCATATGCGATCATGGGGTTCGGCGCACTATGTGCACAACCCAACTCATTGACATGGCAAACTTGGTCCAAGAGAAACCGAATGGGTGCATGACTAAAATAGACAGTTGCAATATCAAATTTCTAGAAGATCAGTTCTCAACTATCGATATAAGTTACAATGTGACTTGCCACTATCTCTTGGTATGTGGAGAGTATGTTTCGACAATCCACAAAGGATAGTGCAATCCCACTTACACCTATTCAAGGTGGAAACTCTCCAAATGAGGGTCAGCATGAAAGAGAGGTAAGTCCTCAACTTTTCATGTTTAACAGGATTAGTTCTCAAAATTGGGGTCAACATGAAAGAAAGGTAAATCCTCAACATTTCATGCCTAGAAACGAGATTGGTTCTCAAAATTTAGGCCATGACGATGTGATTATAAGCGCTACAAACCCTAGGGTTAGTGGGAGAGACCTTTCTCACACCGTCAGTCCCACGAGTCAAAGGGCCAGTGGGAGTAAACCCCCAACAAAGCAAGTACAAGCTCCTGAAATTTGAAGGTATGAGCGTGGAAGAATTCTTCGATGATACTTTCAGTTCAAGAAAAACATATTTTTTCTGCGCTCCTTTGAAAATAAAAGAGCTCATCTCTTATCACGAGGCTATGGACTCACCCGGTTGAGAAAAATGGCTATGTGCCATGAGGGATGAGATGGACTCAATGCAAACAAACGAGGTTTGAGAACTTTTTGATCTGCCATATCATCGAAAACCAATTGGATACAAGTGGGTATTCAATGTTAAATGCAGTACATATGGATTGATTGACAAGTTCAAAGCCCAGTTTGAGGCGAAAAATTTCACCTAAATCAAGGATATAGACTATGAAGAGTCATTTTTTTCCTGTGATGAGAATTGTCTCTATTCGCTTACTTATGGCCCTTGTTGTCCCTTTGGTTCTTGAGCTATTTCAAATGGACATAAAGAATTCCTTTCTTAATGAAACACTTGAAGAAGAGATCTACATGGATCAACCTGTTGGGTTCGTTTCTGCATGTCAAGATGACAAGGTATGCCGTCTTAAAACATTCATATATGGTCTTAAACAGTCCTACAGATTGTGGTTGACAGACCACAATAAAAGATGAAGAGCCCTACGTGTATGTCCTAAATACAAATGAAAGAATCATGTTTCTCTCCTTATATGTTGTTGACAGACTAATGGTTGAAAACAACATGGAAATGATCAACGCCACTAAGTAGTAGCTATCATCCGTCTTCGAGATGAAGGATATGGGTGTAGTTAAATATGTCCTAGTTGTTGAGATCTACAAAAATCATTCTAAAAAATTGTTGGATCTATCCCAACAAGCATATATAAATAACTACTCCAAACCCGTTGACACCGCTATTGATAAGGGTTTGACGCTAAGCCTCGATCAATGCCCAAGAACGGATAAGGAAAAGGAAGAAATGAGCATTGTTTCCTATGTCAGTGCCATAAGGAGTTTGATGTATGCCATTTATGTATACGGTCGGACATCTGCTTCACGATTGGGTTGGTGAGCCGTTACTAAAGCAACCCGGGCCTGCTCATTGGCAAGCAGGCAAGAGGATTTTTCGTTACATTCGTGGAACGACCAATCTAGTCATATGCTATCAAAGGGGAGACCTACGACTGAAAGGATTCACGAATGCTGTTTGGGGAAGCTATTTGGACGAGTCCAAGTCAACCTCTAAATATGCTTTCGTCCTTGATAGATGAGCTATATCTTGGTGTAACAAGAAATAAGACTGCATCTCTTTGTCAACTATGGAAGCAAAATATGTTGCGTGCAGCGTAGCCGTGCAAGAGGCACTATGGCTCAGAAGCTTTCTAAAGTACCTCGATTTGACTTCAATGACCGATGATCCTTTAGAGTTGAACTATGGCAATGCTGTAGCAATTTAGTTTGCTAAGGATCCAAAATTTTGAGTTAAAGGTCATTTACCCCATTGTACTATACCTATTTGTTAACTTACTCCCCTGTACTTTTAAAAGAGTTACTTTACCCTCCTATACTTTCAGAAAAAAGCTCACTGCCCCCGAGTATTGTTCACGCGCGATTCTGCGACTGAGATATTTTTATTATATGGAAAAGTTAATTTTATCCTTAGCCTTTTTCGAAAGTATAAAGGGCTAAAGTAGTTTTTTTGAAAGTACAGGGAGGTAAAGTAACTCTTTTGAAAGTACAAGGGATAAAGTAGCTCTTTTGAAACCACATGAGAGTAAGTTAACCAATGTATAGTATAGGTGGTAAATGGCCTTTAACTCAATAAATAATGACTATTTCCACACTGTCGTTTATATGACGTGAAATAATTAATTTAATTAATTTAAATGAGTATAATAATTAATTTAAATTATTATATTATATATAATAGTTAATTTAATTAAATATATAAATAATTTATTTTATTTAAATGAGTATAATAATTAATTAAATTTATTTTAATGAGTATAGTAATTTATTTAAATTATTATATTAATTAATTTAATTAATTTAAATGAGTATAATAATTAATTTAATTTATTTAATAAATATAATAATTAATTTACTTTAATTTATTTAAATGAGTATGATAATTATAATTAATTATAATTTAAAAAATTTAATTTATTATTATACTCATTTAAATAAATTAAATTAATTATTATACTCATTTAAATAAATTAAATTATTTATAATACTCATTTAAATAAAATAAATTAATAATTATAAGATTAGCCACACACATGGATGACGCATGGGGAGTCTCGACAGTTTACCCTTAACTACATGAAAAGAGGAGCAACAATGCTTGATCAATGAGATTGCTGGGAAAATTTTTAGATGTTGCTTTAGCCATTGTATATTGATTTGGACGTATATACTCATGTAAATACTTTATATTATTAATATAAACATTACCTTTTCAAAAAAAATTAATAATTGTTATAATAATTAAAATTAATTTAATTAATTAATATAATAATTTAAATTAATATACTCATTTAAATAAATTAAATTAATTACTATAATAATTCAAATAAATTAAATTAATTACTATAATAATTCATAAATTAAATTAATTATTATAATAATTTAAATAAAATAAATTAATTATTATATTTATTTAAATTTATTATTACATATAATATAATAAATTAAATTAATTATTATACTCATTTAAATAAATTAAATAAATTAAATAAATAATTACAACAGTGTGAAAATAGTCATGATTTATTGAGTTAAAAGCCATTTACTCCCTGTATTATACCTATTGTTTAACTTACTCCCATGTACTTTCAAAAGAATTACTTTGCCCCCTATACTTTCAAAAGAGCTTCTTTAACCCCCTGTACTTTCAAAAAAACTATTTTACCCCCTTATACTTTCAAAAAAGGGGTAAGGGTAAAATTGACTTTTTCATATAATAAAAATTTCCCCAGTCGCAGAATCGCGCGTAAATAACACTCGGAGCCAGTGGGCCTTTTTTTAAAGTACAGGGGGTAAAGTAGCTTTTTTGAAAGTACAGGGGAGTAAGTTAACCAATAGGTATAGTACAAGGGGTAAATGACCTTTAACTCAAAATTTCATAGGAAGAGAAAGCACATTCAGAGACACTACAACTTTATTTGATATGCTGTCAATAAAGCGGATATCTGTATCAAGTATATTTCTACCGACAAGATGATCGCTGATCCGATAACCAAACCCATTTCTAGAGATGTGTTTATTGCTCATGTAATGAGTCTAGGATTACGTAGGGTTTGATCACATCTTATAAATGATAAGAACATGTTTTGTAACATTTGATTATGAACTGAAATTGACATTTTTTTCTTTTCACTGAGCATTACTTCAATGTAAGCAATCAATTAATAAAACACAATAAATCTTACAAAGTTTTATAATTGACCCTATCACACGTGTAATCGCCCCTTATGCTTGCGAAGCATGAAGGTTGAAACTGATAAATATTCTGGACAATCGCTTCAATATGTCTGAAATGAGATTCTATGTGAATCAACTGTGAAATATATAGGTTTTCACATTAAAACTTTAAAGTTGAATGTAGAGGATAAAGACTAATTATATTTATCCAATGCTACGATTCACATGGAATAAGTAAGTGACATGCCCACTTAAGTGGGAGTAATGTCATGACACACATATCATAATGTGTGTGCTACAGAACGACCATTGTGAAAAATGACAAAAGCATCCTATGATTATCATTGTGTTATCACACAGATATACGTTTATCCACCTATACGTTACTCTTTAACTTAGAGCTATGGGTTGAGATTGAGGTTTGATGATGCTACTTTAATATGTCATTTTAGGGATAGAATCCATATAATTCAGCGAATCATGCTAGGAAAAAAGTCGAGTTGATACGAATGGTCATTAGTGTCTAAGGAATAATCTGTATAGTTTCACCATATTTTCCATGATAATTATATTAAATATGTAATCAAATATTGTATAGTTTAAAGGGCTACGTTGCTTTCGGTGATGCAAAAAGGATTTTGGGTATTGTCACTTCGAAAGTGTCATGTTAGTTAGATGATCACTTAATATGACACTACTAGTTACTTTATGGTCGCAGGACTGATTTTTCATATGAAGCATCAGGCGATCTTGAAAACTGTATTTTATCGTATGGCTTGTGTAGTCGAGTGGGAGTTGTTGAACAAAATGGTCCAATTAGTTAGGGTAATTATATAATTATGAATTAAATAATTATTTGTTAATTATTAATTACTTAACCCTAATTCTTCCTATAAATAGGACATCGCAGATGTCTATTACTTGACTCATTTTCTCTTTCCCATGCGTTGAGATCCAAAAAAAATACATAAGGTCTCTATCAAATTTCTGCTTTATCATACTCAGATAACACTCGGCTTTTTACCCCATGCAACAATTCAAACGGATTGGGACTTGAAGGCTCGCTCAATGAGTTTTGTTGTCGTGGAAGTTGGGCCACTCACTTAGCCTTCCTTATTGATGGGAGGAAACTGCCAAGAATAATATAGTTCGATAGCACAGCGGAAATAAACAACCTCCCTAATTTGTAAGAATCTGTTAGGAGTACAAATAACCAGAATCGAATATGGAGATAACAGTAATGAAACAATACTAAAAAGAAGAACACAAGATTTACGTGGAAAATCCTTTCGATGTGAACAGGTGAAAAACCACGGGATCCTTAGATCCACCAAAATCCAATATCACCAAAGATCAAGAGTACGACAGCAAACCACGGATCTCTAGCCCTTACAACACAATACGAAGGTACTAGAATCACAATATAGTATCAAATGTGTAAAATACACAAAAATGATCAAAGTCATGATCCAACTGTTGGAATTAAATATTCTTTGGACAGAATGTAGCTAAACGAGTCCTCTAACTCCAGTCAAAATTTCAGACTGATCGGACAATGTTTGGACCTACAAACGCCAATAATACCAGAATTGTGCAGAGCTGTTTTTCTCTTCAATTTTTGGGGCGGGTTTTATCACAAACCTAGCTCACACACATACAAGCACAAGTATGTATTTTATATACCCTACTGTTGAATCTAAGGGATTAGATTTCACAAATTCACAAAAATTTGTAACTTCGAATTGAAGTTGAAATCAAGACCCAAACAAGTGTTAATCGTGTTCTAGGAGTTGAGGGAAGCCGTACCTACCTTGTACTCGCCGGAGACGACGAAACCCGCCGGAATCCGACGAACCCGAAACAAACCCATGAAGCAAAACCGATCACGAAGCTTCCAAAATAGCAAGCCTCTAGCACGTGCACTCCCTGGAAAAACCGAAGCCGGTTGCTAGACCGTTCCGGCGACAATCACGGTGAGAAGTCGGTCGAATGAATCGAAGAAGAGAAGACGCGAAAAGATCCGTTTTCTTCTCTTTCTCAACAGAGAAGTCCAAGAGAAAAGCTAAAAACGTTTTTACCTCTCCTCCATAACCCACATGTCGACCAAGACATGAGTTTTAACTCATGTATTGAATTGGGCTTTAGGCCCAATACTAATTAAAACTCAATTGGGCTCCAAGCTCAATTGGGTTTTAATTATTTCTGGGCTCGAATTTATTTCGGGCCCAACTGCAAATTAATATCCTGAATTTAATCTCATTAAATTCAATTAAATGCAATTGAATTGGGCGGTCTCACCGAAACCCAATTATTTCTCGTCCGTAAAATTCGCCAATTATGTCTCACATAATTAATTAATTAATTCTTCAGTTCACCAGATAGAGCGACCTGATAGGATCCATATCTGAATCGGTACTACCATAAGCGGCATCTAG
>JAOWBN010125106.1:0-19208 GCA_028565015.1 Pinguicula moranensis
AGGAACAAGATGATTTTAGTCATCCAGTATACATGAAACTAACAAGAGCACAATGCTCTAGGTCACATACCTAACAGCAATGGCCATAATTTGTGACTGCAAGAGTAAGTACCACGCAAATTGTAGTGAACTTGACGACGGGGGAGAATGTATCATGAAAGTCTATCCCTAAGCACTGGTTGTAGCATTTAGCTACGAGCCTATATTTTAGTCGATCAACAGAACCATCATTGAGATATTTCGTTCGAAATACCCATTTACAGCCTAGAATATACTGTGAAGCATGTGGAGGGACCAAGTCCCATGTACCATTTTGTACTAGGGCGTCAACTTCTGCATTCATTGCTGTCCGCCAGCCTTGAATTTTGAGTGCCTGAGCTACTGTTGCAGGTTCATTGTGATGGAGAGTGGAGTGAAGAGCCATCTTCTTTTTGATGATATTGTTCTTTGATTGGGTGATCATTGGATGAACATTTTCAGTCACCTCTAGAATTGGGTGGCAATAAGCCGTGGATTGATGCAAAATAGGAGAGGGGGCTATGAACATTGCTGTCCATAATCTGTTGGAGACGTAGGACTGTGGGCAGCTATCGGTGTCGAAGATAAGGGTCATGCAGCTACTGAAATAATGTAAACCAGTGGTATCCAGTCGTCAGTGAAGAGATTTTCTAACGAAGAAGGCAAGGAGGAACCTGTTTTGAAAGAAAATTCATCTTCAACAAATCGCACATGACGAGATGTAAAGAATCGGTTGTCATCAATTTCAAAAGAATAATAAGTACTTTGCGACAATGAGTATCCAACAAAAGCACAAGGCTTCGATCGTTCATCCATTTTATGCACCATATAGGGCTTGTTCCAAGGATAACAAAGACATCCGAACTTGCGCAGTTTCTGATAATTTGGCATAGTTTCAAAAATTTGTTCAGATTGTGATTTCAATAACAATTGAGATGTAGGCATACAATTGATCAGATAAACCGCAGTAGCAAAGGCATACGGCCAGTATTGTTGCGGAACAGATCCATGTTCCAGTAAGGTTAAACTGTTTTCAACAATACGCCTGTGTCTCCTTTCTGCATAGCCATTATGTTCTGGTGCATACGAAGGTGTTGTAAAGTGAGAGATGCCATGCTTTGCAAAGAATTATGAAAGTGCGAGATATTCACCTCCATCAGAATAGAGAGCTTTGATCTTCATTCCAAAATAATTTTCAACCAGCAGTTTGAATCTTTCAAAGATCGAATAGGCCTGTGATTTCTTTTGCATCGGATAAAACCAAACATACTTTGTAAAATGATCAACAAAGATAATATAATATTTCATATTATCTGAAGACAAAATAGGTGAAGTCCAAACATCAGTGAAGATAGTTTCAAGAGGACGACTTGAAATAATAGATGATACAGCAAATGAAAGTTTGTGACTTTTATTACATTCACAGGCACTACAGTGATGATTTCTAGAATGTGGTTTCACGGCAAGACTAAATCTGGAGAGAATATCTTGCATATAGGCATCACCGGATGTCCAATGCGATCATGCCAGTCCTTTATTGTTGGTTTTGCAGTAGCATAGAGAGCTCGTGGCTGATTATTTAGTGAGGAAGGTCATTCATACAGTCCATTCTTATTGCGTCCTTGAAGCAGAACTGCTATTGATTCCTGATCCTTCACAGAAAAACCAGATGTATAGAACTCAACAGAAAAATTATTTTGATGACATAATTGATAGATAGAGATGAGATTCTTCTTCATTGAAGGAACGCACAAAATATTCTGTAATGAAAATGAACGAGAATTAGAGTTCAAAGACGTAGAACCAGTGTGTATGATGGGTAGACCAGTGCCATCACCAATCATAACGTCATATGATGTGCCATATGAAGCATGAAGTGCAAGATTATTTAAATCGCTTGTGATGTGATGAGAAGCTCCAGTATCCATGATCCACGATTGAGGAGTTGGTAGTGTAACAGTGGCCATATTTGCCTGGGGCTGCCACGATTGATGAGGAGAAGTTGCCGGTAGCGCAAAGGTGTTCTGAAGTCCAATAGATTGAGTTACGAGCTTTTGTTGAGAACACCATTTGGCGGAGTGTCCTTGCGTGCTGCACACTTGACATTTGCTGAGATATGGCTTTGCCGATCTGCGATCAAAGCGGTTGTGCTGCTGCTGCCACAGATTTGATTGTTGCGGAGCAGGGGATGATGGCCGCTGTTGTTGAGCATAATTGCCCAAGGCAGGAAGGTGAAGAAGGTTTGGCGTTGATTGCTGACGTATTGTCAGCTCATCTGCTCGTGCACAAATAAAGTGAAATAATCTGTGATAGTGTGCGAACCTTGCGTGAGATGACGAAGTTGATCTTTGATTTGTTTGATGTGCCCGCGAAGTTGATCTTTGATTCAAGTGTGGGGCTGTATTGACTGTCATAGTGCCCACAATTGCGCTGAAGATGAGTTTATCCTTTCGTAACCAAGTGGTGTATGCAGGATTAGAAGTATCACTAGTAAGTGTTGCCGGAGGTGATGTTGTTGTGCGATAGACATAACCTTCAAGACTGTAGCTTATGAGAAGAGCTTCAAATTGAATCTTCCAGGAGATATAATTTATGGAGGTGAGCTTGACAGCTAAGGCTGAAGCAAGATTAAGAACGATGAGGGGAGAGGATGGTTCTGCAGTAGAGTTTGTGTTGGAGCTGGTTGTTGACATGGTGAGAGGCTGGAATGTCATTGGAAGAAGACAGAAAAGAATTTTGCCATAAGGAATTGCGCAGTAGAGTTTGTGTTGAGGTTGACGAAAAAATTGAAAGCGCAGGGAAAGTGTTAGGATTGAGGCTCTGATACCATATGCAATAATGAATTCAAGTTGTATATTTGTATATGAGGATTACATATTTATACACGTATAATCAGCCTATCAACAAGAATCTCCTAAGAAGATGGAACAATATTTTGAATAATTCTCAAATGTGAGAATCGCCTTCCTCCTTGTCTTTCTCCTTTGAATGGATCACCAAGGCCTTATCCAGATATATTTGTTTGTTCTTTGGATTTTTCTCTTACATTACTGCACTTAGATTTGAATATTATTGTGTGCACTAAATATACGAGATGTTTAGAGAACAAGATAATTAAGCTAAAAATCTTAAAATCCCAATTTATTCCATTTTTTTTGTAGAACATTAATGGTGTTTCATTTTTGAAGTAGTTTCTCATTTGCCCATTATCCCCATGTCGTTTATCCCTAACCCCCTATATTTCCGTTTGTTGGCATTATCTTCCCAAGAGACCCAGCAATGTTTATCCTCTTATTTTGTCTCCTCTTCATAAGAAGTTCGTCTTAATTTGGGCTATTTGTTTGAACATCTTTTCAGGGCCTTATTGGTGGACATAAAGTAGATTGGTAAGCTAACAAGTGCTACTTTTAGTAGTATCATTCTTCCTCCAAATGATAAGTGATCGTGCTCCTAGCCTGTTAGTTTTGTCTTTTGATTATCTATAAGAGGGCTCCATAACTTACACCTTGCAGGATTTTCCCCTATAGGTAGAACAAGGTAGGTGAAAGTTAGTGCTTCAAGTTGGCAAATAAGCTCTGCAACAGTCTTGCAGTTCTAGTTGTGGAATGTTCCTATCAGCCTACTCTTCTTGAAATTTACTCGTAAGCCAATGATCAATTCCAACAGCTTGAGGGTTTATTTAATGGCTTTAATGTCACTGGTGCCATCTCCCAATACTGATGTGAATTGATTAAATTCTCATTGAAAATCCCTGTAGTTTCCCTTGGTTTAATCCTTGTTTAAATCAGAGATTTAGCGCTTCAACTGCTATAAAAAAAAATGAGAAGGAATGTTTTTGCCTGGACCTTTTTGAGGGTTGAACTCGTTCGTAGGACTGCCATTCATTAATACTAAAATCATAGGTATTGTCAAACATTCTGATATCCATGCATTCCATTTATTTGAGAAGCCAAGCTTTTGTTGTATATCTACCTTGAATATGATGCACCTTCTTTGCTCCTTTTTTGCCGTGTCAATCACTTCATTTGTATATATAACTCCCTCAATGGTGTTTATGCCTGTTTAGAGATGATAGTGGATAAAACTTTATAAGTCTGAGTGATAGAAGTTTGGAAAGTATGTGGTAGAAATTATTAATCAGCGAGACAGAGCCTGAAATATTCCCATTTTGAAGGATTTGTCGACAAATAAGGTAATAAAAGGAGTTCATAGATTTGTTGTTGGGTATGGTCTATTCATCTGGAATAATAGATTGCAAAATAAAACTGTATAAAAGTTTGTAAAAGGATTGATTAGAAGAAATACCAGTTTTTTTCGGGATGAGCAGAATAACTGAAGTGACGTACAGGATTATTACTTTTAAAATATAGGTAGAGAGAAAGAAAATATTGCATGCAATAGAAATAGCAAGCTTGATATACAAAACTTTAGATAGTATTGAGTTCTCATCTACACATCTATTATTAAAGCGGCAATTGTCCACGTCACTTTGAAGGTGACGTGGACAATTGCTATTGGTCCATTTTTTATTTATTTTTTTACAATTTTTTTTTTTTGTTCAAATTCTAGACCCTTCACGCATGGTCATTTTGCATGTGCTGGTGTATGTTTTGACACCTGTGCCCTGAGAGCACGGGCAATTACTAGTATTATTTAGATTAGTCAAGAAAACGCTAGGATTATTTTATTTGGAGGATGAGGATGACATTGACACATACTTTCCGACAAGGCATATATTTGTGAGGCCAAGACATTAAAGAAACGGTACAATTTAGACTAATATTTTTCTAATAAAAAAAATTGGAGGGGTGGCTCCCCATTCCCCATAGGAAAATAACATAGCATAATAAATTTTAGCAAAAAAATCACAAGAATGGTATATCAGATATTTTAAACATTAATCTCCACGTGTTAAACATCAATCACAATTTTGTTAAACATATGAGATCCACCATTTTTATGATTTTTTTACTAAAATTTTTTGTGCTATATTGTTTCCCTTCTCCATACCCTGGTTTGCCCGATTAAGCATGTCACATCGGTTGTTGCAAACGAAAGATTTGAAGGCTTGATTGTATTTCACCAGTGGGCCATAGGTTCAACTTTTTTTTCAAAAATAAATGTATGGCTTGAACTTGCTCTACTAATTTAGCTAATAGAGTTCAATCAAATAAATTAATTTATCAAAAAAAATATGAGTTATTTATAAAAAAATTGTTGTAAAGTAGATTAAACTGAAGAAATATTATGTGCAAATCTCCCAAACCAACTCTCAGAAAAGTATTTAAATAAACTACACAACTCCAAAACTTTTAGGGACAGTTTGGTGGACCGATTCTAGTGTAATTATTGAAGGAATACTGTATTTATGTACACGTACATGGTGTTTGGTACATCACATTTCCATTTTTAGGTTGCACGATTGTAATTCAACGATCTGTTATTTTCCACGGCTAAACATCATATTACCGATCTAGCCAAAATTGGGCGGATAAGAATCGACCCAAGTTATCCGGGCTTCAAGTTTGCAAACTATCCTTACTTTTTATCTTATTTACAGACAATGTCACACTATATAAACCAAAACAACCTCGTCAATCTCACCTTCATCTCCATTTTCACGAATGCTTGTCGCTTGTCAAACTCACTTTTTCGAATTCCTCTCTAACAGACAAATTTTGGTCTCCCGTCACTCAGAAAGCATATTTTCCTCTCGCTTACTACCTTCCCTCACCCATACAGCTTGTACGGATCCTAAGCTTCATCTTACCGTTGTAGATAGAGTCCATTTTCCATTTATGTCGTTATCTACAGACAGTGTGCTAAATTCATGTGTTTTCGTTGAATATTTGTCAGATCTACATTTTTTTTGTTATCGAGTTACCCTTTATATGGTAGTCTGACCTCTATTTTTCTATTTTTGATTGAATATTTGTCAGATTTGCATCCACTGCTTTTAGGGTATTAGTGTTATATGTTCGTTTAGCTAATGATACTATGGACATGCGTTAATATTAATGTAATATGCTTGCATGCAAATGAATTGTGTTCTATGTTTGGGTTTGTATATGTATTTTTGATTTTTGAAGTTGTATAACGTTTTCTTTTCAGGTAAATTTCTTACTTTGTCTATTACTATGGGAGTTGTCGGTAAATTGCATATTAGGGTTGAAGGGTTTACAATGTATGATCATTGTAGTTGTGAGTTTATGATAAATTTCCTACTTTGTCAATCTTTATACTACAATGCAAAGTTATTTGTTGTGTCCTTTGAATTTGGTGTATTCGTTGAAGTTGTGAGTTAATTGTTTTTCATTTGTATTACTCCTTTATGTAGTCATCACATTAACTTATTGACCCTACGCCAGTAATTGTTTTCTTCAAATTGTTGAGGATTGTTATGTTGGTTCTTATCGGTTTGGTGAGGCAAGATGAGTATGACAAAGTCGAATGGAATTGTAAGCACAATGCCCTACCTAAGTATTTGATCCTTGATAAGATATATGAACAAATGACATTTCTGGAAAGACTATTCCAAGGGAACAACTGAGATTACTTTCACAATATCAGGATGTACCAGAGAGCCTTCACCGAGCTTTGTAGGGTCTTAAAAAAGGAGGGTGGCCTAAAGGATGATCAGGACGTTTCAGTTGTGAACAAGACCACGATTTTTCTTTCGTTAGCCCATCATCAAAAGAATAAGACACCACAAACAAAATTTTACAGGATTGACCAGACAACAAGTGTGGATTTCATGAGGTTCTAAGCACTGTGATCAAACTAAATGACAGATTCCTAGCCATCATAATGCTCGTAGATGCTCACTGCAATGGCAGAAGATGGAGTTGTTTCCAGGTAACCACAGTGCCCTCTTTCAATGTTCCCATGCTTTGAAATATTTTTTGTTACACCTTTATCGATAATCCTGTATAAGGGATGCTTGGGGGCTCTGGATGAGACATACATACCTATACTTGCAACTACTGAGGACTAGCCTCGATACAAGATTGGGAAAGGTACATTGGCCTCCAACGTGCTTAAAGTTTGTGTACATACTCAGTGGTTGGGAAGATTCAGCTGCGGATGCCCGAATTCTGAGGGATGCTTTGGGCAAGAGCACAAGACATAGAGTGCCCCTAGGTATGTCCACTGTATTATTTTGTTCAATCACTTATTTTGATTATGAATTGTGGTGTAACAAGCTAATGCTCATCCTTGTCAGGATGTTATTAGTTGTGTGACGGCGAGTACATGAACTACGATGGTTTTCTAGCACCATATAGGTCCATTTGGCATTGTATGATGAAATGGGGCTCTGGATTAGGGTCAGTTCAGACTTTGGTTATTTGTGTTGTATATTTATTGTCGATTTAGATGATTGCTGATGTTCTTGATTGAGATTATGCATCTACATGTTGTATATATTCCGTTGCAATCAGCTTTTAGATTGATTTTTTGATGACGGTTTTGTCTCCAAATGATATATGCAAACACAAAAGTGCTACAACGTATGAACGCATAAAAATAATTCAAGTGACAAAACATTGTATCCAACAGATGAACGCATACTAATAGTGTATCTATACAAAAGTAAAGAAATGTTTGAGACATATGCAACTACAATGTAGGAACTAGATAACAACAAACGAGACATACAAACATAAACGTGTAGGAACTAGACAATAACCAACGAGACATCTTAGAATCACAAAACAAACATTCCTACATTAAACAAAATTACCTGAAAGCCTTCAAACCACTAACTTTGGGACCAAAATACGACAAGATGCACGACATGCCTGTCCAAAACCTTTTGCACAGGGCTATTTGATAGCATAAGTTCCACACCTCATTCGGCAAGAAATGCCCTTCGGGTTCAAGGTCAACCAGCTCAATCTGGACCCAAAAATGCAACAAACCAAAAATTACAAAGCTCCAACCTCTGGCCAAAAATTGCAGTAAAAAGAAAAGAAAAATAAGATCATGGACTTACTTACATCATCTTCCTCATCAGTTGCAGTTCCACTGTTCGATCTGGGGGTTCGTGTATGGGAGCGACATCATTGAAGTAGGGTGTTCCATAAATTTTGAATACACTATCCTTCCTCTTCTCCAGGAAATCTGACAAAATCCATTATGCGTCAACATTATGGAGCCTTTGTTTTCAAACTGAGAGGAGTCGCAAATAAAAGTCCCCTTTATTTCACATTTTGCAAACTAACAGCTTTTATTGGATGATGCTGGTCTTGGTACTGGCATGGGGAAGTGGTCGACTATCTTAATTGGATTTTCAACAAAGTCATCGGGAGGAATTGTGTCGTCTACCTCAATTGGATTCTCTTCCAGTGGCTTGGTCAAGCAAGAGTTTTCTTCTTTGTATGTGCGCCAACGGGAGGTTGCTATGGCGACAGTTGAATCTTGCGTGACCATTGGCCTTCGCTAGGGCTTCTTGCCAACAATATATAATCAGAGGGAAAAATGCGTTGGGACCATGACACGACGTCTAGAGGAACTAGATAGGACCATGGTACTGGTCAACAAGGTGGAGAATGTAAAGCAAAGCGGAGAATGGAGATCGCCATTCGCGAGAGTGTTGGAGCGATGGTCTACTGCTAGGGTTAAACAAAAATAGAAAGTGACATTATATAGTGAACAACTGTGGGCATTTCAATTATTTAACGTTTTATTAATGATGTGGCATATATATAACGTACTCAACTAGTGTTACCAAATTAGAGATTACTGCTATTCCATTATGCAATAATCTGAAACACCGCGCAAAGGTCTGTACCGAACGGCCTAAGTATTACTTAATCCGACAGTAACACTGAAGTTATCCTTGTAGTGGATTAAAACTATCTCGCTACCAAACTGGCTCTAGAATGCTTTCGGTATCATTGATTGGATTTGTTATCCTCGTTAACAGACTATTTGTTAACCCATTATTATTTTATATCCGAGTTAGTGCTGGCCAGTCAGTCAACCGCCGGTTTATGATTTTGAACTTAGAAATTGGAACTAGAACTGTCAGTGGCCAGTTAATTGGTAGTCTGTTAACTTCCGATTCATGATTACCCAGCGGTTCAACTAGGGTTGAGCAAATATATTGACAGTTTTTGGTAATCGTCGGTTACCATTACCCAAAAACAAAATTGTACATTTTTTTTTCAATATTATGGTACGATAACGATAACGATTTTACGTTACTGCTAATTTATGGTATAATAATGGTAATGCAAATTACCGTACCATAATAGCATTTCTCTGCCCTATTAATTGTTTGCCTTCAGTATACTCTATATTTGTAATATGCAAATATTGAAGAAAACCCGGATAACATACTTGAAGATGTCGAGAATGACACAATGATTTAAACTTATTTTTTTAGTTTAATTGATACTTGGTGTTAATTATTAGCTGTTGTGCATTAAAACTGAAATTGATGTTGATTGTTGGTTGTGTGTGCATTAAAACTGAACTTAATGTTGATTGTTGGTTGTTGTGTGCATTAAAATTGGACTTAATGTTGATTGTTGGTTGTTGTGCATTAAACCGAATTTATTATGAAAATTTCAATTATGTTTCATCATATTTGTACAAAACTAATTTTTTCATCATATTTGTACAACTAAAATAACAACGCTATATTACCATTTTGTAAACAAAATAATAAAATTTATAATTATATATATTGATCCTTGAGCTAGTAAGAAAAACTATACATAGATGTTTACCATACCAAAAATTAAAAAACACTAAAAAATTACAAAAACAAAAGTGGCAAACTGTAAAATACTGTTAACGTACCGATTACAAAAAAATAAAAATAGTACCATTATTCGGTATTATGGCATGATAACGGTAACTATTTTATGTTACCACTAACTTATAATAAGGTAATGGTAATGTCAATTATCATACTATAATACCGTTTGCTCTGCCCTAAGTTCAACCGATTTCGATTATTGATTTCGATTCACTCTTGCACGATTTTGGTTATTTTTTCATTTTTTTATATAATCGTCAACTAGTGGTCAGTTCATTTGAACCGCCGGATAATGGTAAGTTCGTTAAACCGTCGGTTATAATTTTTTTTTCTGGGGATGAACCATTACCAAAGGGAGACTAAATAATCTATTTGGTGAACCACTGAACCAATTCCGATTTGAAACCACCAATTCGGTGGTCATGGTTCATTTTCACCACCTCTAATCCAGGTCATAGGATTAAAATCCTATAAATTGACTCTGTTCACAGTACAACAGAGATAACTAATAGCAACCATAAGTAACGTTATCTAGAATTTTTGGTAAATCTCTCTATGAAATGACTCGCTTACCTCACTCATTTCCCATAATTACAATTAATGCCAATATTTGACACCAAAAACATCTAACCTTACTGTAGAGATTTCTCCACCTAATGACTCTCGCACATAATCGCCATTCTTCTTCATCCGACGTTCATAAACGGAGGACAAAGGAATCCCATTTTCCCATATCAAATTCGGGTGTGGCCACTTGCTTTGTGGTCCATCTCAAGCTCTGTCCATCACGATTCCATACATAAGCTAAGGTTTCGGGATAAGTAGGTTGATTTGTGGTCCTTTACACTTGTTTATATGTTTGATTTTCGTCTGCTACCTATTGAACTGTCGTTCTCCTTTTCCAGTAGTCTTGGACAATTCTGCTGCATCCAGATCTCAGCGGCAAATTGTTGATTCTTCCTCAGTTGCAGAAGCTGAAGCAGGGATGCTTACTCAGTAAGTTATTTCAGTTAAGGAAATCGCTTCTCAAAATATTTATGTGTTAAGTGAGAATGCGACTTGATGGTTGTGACGTGGTGGCATTTCAGCAGTTTGATCTTTCATGATCCGACAGTGTATCTTTGCAACGTTTTTGTTAGTGAAATAAAGTTTTTTGTGATTGGAGAAAGTTGGCTATTGAAAATGCAAAAAAATCAGGGGAAAATTCTTCCCTGAAGAAACTTCCTCTGTTCTATTCTTCTGATGAACAACTGATCACACGAAAACATCGTGATTTTTTCTTCAAGGTGGTATCAGAGCGTTGAATAATGTCACGCTTCTTTGTGCAAAGCACGCAATTGACTGATTCAATCATTTGCGGCAAAGTTAATTGATTCAATTGAAGTGTTGAAAGATCCATCAGAATGACCGTCACTGATACTACGCGAGAAGAGGTGCTTGCAACGAAATGCAAGCAACGATGAGAGGATCTTGTGGAGGAACAAGTGCAAGTTCATGGATCTGATAGCTCAGGTATACAGCTAGCATCGTTTCTATTGACTGAATCAAACTTTCTAATTTTGAAGTGTGCTATCATATCTGCACTTGAAACAAAGCTGAAAGTTGGCTTATTGATGGAACACTCGTTAAACCATATGATGATTTGCCTTCACATATGAAATGGAAACCTGCAAATAGTTTGGTCTGTTCATGGCTTAGAAGTTCCATGGAATCAAATTTGATGAAGAGTTATATGTTTGTGAATGATGCCAGAAAAATGTGACTTAGTCTTGAAAAGAGACTTGGTACCACGAATTTACCTCACCTATTTCAATTGAAGAGAAGTATGTCGACTATACGGTAGGATAATGCAAGTGTTTGCGAGTTTTTTGGCAAATTGAAAGTTATTTGGGATCAATATGAACATTTGAGACCAACTCCTTACATTGATGGGGAAATTGGGCTGCTGTTGATAAAGAGAGATAATGAGGACAAAGTAATAGAGTTCTTGATGGGGTTGAATTAGGTTTATGAAGCTCATAAAGGTCACATTATTCGTACCAATCCTTTACCTGATATTGACAGTGTTTATAATATCATTGTAAGTGCAGAAAAGCAAAGACAGGTAAGCATAAATGTTGCAGCAAGTTCTGATGGGACAAATACAACGATGAAAAAAGGATGTTGGAGATAGGCAAAAAACTAACAGAAGATAGTAAAAATGCAGTCACTGCACAAAGTCTGGGCATACCATATAAGAATGTTACAAGTTGAAAGGTTATCCGAGTGGTTGGAGTGAAAGGAAGAAGTGTTCTCATTGCTCAAAGTCAGGACACACTGTTGATGAGTGCTATAAACTAAAGGGATACCCTGAAGGAAGATCAGATCAATGGTAGAAAGGATCTCAATATCATTCTGCAAAACATGCTGATACTTATGCAAAAAGCAGGGAAGCCTACACTCCATTGGAACTAAATGATTAAGGAGTTAGCAATCTCTACAAAGCTTTAGGGAACATAAAAAAAAGAATTGCAGAGGATTTCCAAAGGTAAATGGGTGGCAGATCAAAATGACAAAACAACAATAAACATGGTGCATTATGAGGATCATGCTCTATGTTATCTATTACAAATGAGAAAATACATAAATCAGATTGGATAGTGGATACTGGAGAAACTAGTCACATGTGCATTGATAATTCTATTCTATCCAATGTCATTTCATTTGAAAGGATGACACCTGTTTGGCTGCCTGATGGGAGCATTAAATCTGTTAAACACAGACGAGGTGTCTGTTTATCCAGAGTGGTTTAAAGTCCTGCATTTATCTTCCCAGTTTTAAGTACAACCTTTTGTTAGTCAGGAAAGTGGCATTGCATTCTGACTTATTGTTTTATTTCCTTCCTGATATTTGAATCCGACAGGACATTAAAATGCATGAAGTGGTTGTAGTAGGAAAAGTATTGAAAGGGCTATATATCCTGAACTCAGATTCCTTCATTGCAGCAACAATTTAGAAGAGAGAGTGTTAATATTTGCCTTGTTTGTCATCTTTCAAAAAACTGTTTGTAAATAGTTTAGTGCAGAATAAGGTCAATGCAGTTGGTATGAATGTTAATATAGACGTATTACAAAACCGCTTGGGCCATTCATCCTTCCAAGTAATGCAACATTTAGCTGATTCAGATGTTCCTGTAATACAAAGAAATATTGTTGATGCTTATGAGATCTGTCCTATCACTAAACAAAGTCCACCGACCTTTGCTGAAAGTGTACACAGATCTGCACATTTTTTTGATCTCATCCACATGGATGTGTGGGGACCTTATAAGCTTCCCTCCATCAGTTTTTGCCAATACTTTTTGACCATTGTTGATGATTGTAGCAAGTGTACTTGGACCTTTCTATTCAAACACAAGGATAAAGTCCCAAATCTGATCAAGTTGTTTGTGATGATGGTCAGAACACAGTTTAATTAGCTAGTGAAAATTATCAGAACAGATAATGGATCAAAGTTTTTAAATGCTTAGACTTTGAGTTTCTTTGCTCACAACTACTTACCTCATCAATAGATGGACTAGTAGAACTTTCAAGTAGGCATCTCCTTTTGAGGTATTCTATCAACATAAACCTGGTTTAGATCATCTTAAAACATTTGGATGCCTATGTTTTGTAATGGATCTCAGACATGGCCGAGATAAACTGGATAAGAGATCTATGAGAGCCATCTTTGTTGGTTACTTCTCTGGTCAAAAGGAATACAAAGTGTTTGTTCCTGCATATCAAAACATCAATATCTCGAGAAGTCAAGTTTTTTGAGAGTCAGTTTCTTTCCATGATAGAATCTGAAAATGATCATATTATGATGCCTCAATTTAATTCAGTGGACTCTGTTGAGACATTTCCTTCAAAATTTGATGATGTTCTTGTACATTTTTAGGAATCTATTTCTGATCCAGATCACACACATACTGACAGTAAGTTTCATTCCCAGATTATTCCTGTGTCTTCAGAAATGCCTACATCAGCCATTCCAGTTCTAGTATCTCAACTAAGGTGCAGTTCAAGACAAACAACTGCTCCATCCTTGCTAGAAGACTTCCACGACTTTACAACTCATGCTATGACTCACTAATGCTAAATGGATTTCAACTATGCAGCTTGAATTAGATGCTCTTAAAGCAAATCAAACATGGGAGCTTACCTCTCTTCCTGAAGGAAAGAAGGCCATTGGTTCCATGTGGGTTTGCAAGGTTAAATGTAAACCAGATGGAACTATAGATAGGTATAAGGCATAGTTAGTTGCAAAGGGTTATATCCAAGTTGAGGGCAAGGATTTCTATGAGATTTTTAGCTCTGTGGCTAAAATTGTAACTGTTAGACTCTTCTTTGCTCTTGCTGCCTCAAAGAGCTCGGAAGTAGATCAACTTGATGTTAACAATGCTTTTCTGCATGGGACACTAGATGAAGAAGTTTATATGCATCCTCCTTTTGGATATATTAGAGACGAGAATGGGAACGTTTATAGGCTGCTGAAGTCACTTTATGTCTTGAAACAGGCATCTCGTCAATGGAACATTGAGATTACTTCTCTATTGAGTACTTATGGATTCACTCAATCACACCATGATTCGTGCCTTTTCACCCATATCACACCTACTTATAAGTTGTTTCTTATTGTTTATGTTGATGATGTCTTGATCACATGAAATTCTTAGTCTAAAATGCACAAAGTGAAGTCTCATATTGATGCTGCATTTACCATAAAGGATGTTGGAATTCCCAAGTACTTTGTTGGCATGGAAATTGCCCAAAGTGAAGTCTCTTTGCTGTTGGAATTTACATCAGTCAGCGCAAATACATTAGGGATCTATTGTTTGATGCAGGATATTTAGATTGTTCTCCTACGGCTACTCCTTCGCGAAGTGATCTCCGATTTCCTGTTGTTGATCAGGATACTTCCCCATTGTATAACAACTCCGAGAAGTACCGCAGGCTAGTTGGCCGCTTCCTATACCTGAACTACACTAGTCCAGACTTAACATATGCTATCCAACAGCTTAGTCAATTTGTGCATCAGCATAGGGACTCTCATTGGGCCGCTGGTACTCATGTTCTATGCTACTTGGCAGGGAAATCCACACTTGGTTTATTCTACTCGTTCTGTAGCATCTTCTTTGACAGAATACAGTGATGCTGATTAGGGTAGTTGCCGCACAACTAGGCACTCTCTAATAGGTTATTGTATATTTTTTGGCTCAAATTTGATTTCATGGAAGGTAAAGAAACAGGCGACTATAGCCTTCTCATTTGTAGAGGCAGAGTACCGTGCAATGGCAGCCACTATCACGGAATTACAATGGCTTGTGTTTATGCTTGCTGATTTTCATATCACTCACCAACTACCTATTCCATTTTGGTGGATAATCGGGCAGCTCTAGACATTACTGCTAATCCAGTCTTCCACGAGCGCACCAAACATTTTGAAATAGATTGTCATATTGTTTGGGACCAGTTCAAGGCAGGTCGTATTGCTCCGCAATGTATTTCTTTGGCTTGTCAGCTTGCGGACATATTCACCAAGCCTCTTATGGCTGCTGGATTTCGGTCCATATTGTGCAAGATGAGTCTCTTGAATGATAATCTTGATGGGGGTATGGAACTGTCATTTACTTCTCCAGCAGTCTCGGACAATTATGCTGCATCAAGATCTCAGCAGTAGATTGATGATTCTTCCCCAATCAGTTATTTTATTTAAGAAAATTGCTTCTCAGAATATTAATGTGTTAAAGTGAGAATGCGACTTTGATGGTTGTTGGATTCCATGACGTGGCGGTATTTTAGCAGTTTGATCCTCCGTGATCTGACGGTGTATCTTTGCAACATTTTTGTTAGTGAAATAACATTTTTGTTTGTTTGGAGAAAATGGTATGAATGTAAAGTCAGGCGACTATTGTTATTGAGAAAGTTGATTATTGAAAATACAAAAAAATTAGGGGAAAATTCTCCCCTTAAAAATTTTCCTCTGTTATTTTCTTCCGATGAACAATTGATCACACAAAAGCATCGTGATTTTGTCTTCAAGATTACCCGGTACTTAATTTCATGCTTTTATACTATGGATCTCCATTTCTTTAGGTTGTTTGAGGTGTCTTCTATATGTTTGTTTTGAAAAGGTTGTTATCATAGTTTTAGGGAATTCTTACAACTTTGATCCATTTTAGGGAAATTAAGATGAACAAATAACATGTCGTTGCAAATTGATATAGAAGAGTCATCTTTCACAATTCTTTTAGTTTTGTGCTAATAATGAACTAGATCAAAATGGCTCTATTAAATTCTCGTTAGTGAAGTTGCTCGAAATCCATACGTCAAATGACGCAATGTATATTGGATCGTAACGGAAACAACCTTTTTGTATAATTACAAAGGTAAGGCTACGGACATCTAATCCTCAAACCATAACTTAATTGAAAATATATTGGGTACGCTGATGTTGTTGAATATCTATATTTTTTGGTATTTTATTTTCTTGCATATTACTGTTTATATATTTTTGATGTATTGTATCTCTTTTTATTTTCTTATACAATGCATACTGCAGCCAGTTCTGATTTTCTGAGTATCTATGTGCTTGTTTTTTTTATATGTTTACTTATATATGAATCTTTACAATTTTTTTTTTTTTTAGAAAAGCCAAATTTCATTAAAATAAAAGAAATATTTACAAAATTGTGATCCTGCGAAAAGAAACAAAAAGACTAAAGCCACCAGCCTGACAAGGTAGAAACTAGAATAATTTTACGTCAGTGATCTGATTCTTCCTCTGCTAAGCAAGTCACTCATATCTATTATTTTATTTCTTGCCTATCATAGTTGTCATCTCATCATCCTATTGATGGTACACAGTTCACCTATGATGTTTAGAATGTGAGCACCTGAGTGTCTTTACTGTCAACATATAAATCATATGGATTGGTACACAGATCAACCTACGTGCCTGAAAGCTTATGGAGATTGAGAGTGATGCAATACACGTCTAGTCTGTGTATTTAGATAATGGTAGAATTCCATCTTGTTGGATATTTGCCACAATGATCTTTCCAGGTCCCAAGAAATTAATCACACTTAAGAGTCGAGGATCGTGTAGATCTGAATTTTCCTACCTCACAGCAACCATGAAACGGAAAAGGTATGTGTTGATGATTTTTGTATCTCCATTTTACTGTCATTGTAAGGCTACAAGCTTAGTATCTATGCACTCCACGCCATTTTCAATCTACACCCGTTAAGCTGTTTCTGTGCATGGCACGCTGTACCATCTTTGCCTCTAATGTTCACCCCTGTTTAATTAGCCAGAAAGCTTGGACAACCTTCCCTATTTTTTAGGTTGCTGTCATGTTACTGTTAGGGTTGCCTTTTGATCGAGTTTTTTTGAATTTTGTGGAGTCATATAAGTTGAGAACCATCCCTAAATTCCAGGGCACGTTCTTATGGAGGTTGGAACAAATTCTAAGTAAAATCATCCAAAATGCACTTAGACACCAAACTGAACAGATTCGACCAGAGTTAGTTCATGCTGATTAAATGGTCAATTTTTGTGATCCAAATGGTTGGAGGAGAAGCTAAAATCAAGATCCACATCATGGTAGATAATTATTCCAAGTTTCATCCAAAACTTTGGTCTAGAAGAAGTCAAAACAAAAACCTAAAGTAGTGGAAAAAATCTATTTTTTTGGTTCCATTTATTTTTGAATTTAATTTTTAATTTGCCTTTGTAATTATTTTTTTGTCTACTTAATGCTTGACTTGCGAGCATATTAGATATTGAAGTACATGAAATAAACACGTTTTGAATGAGAGAAAATTTTCTCAAAGATCAAAGTGTTCATTAGCTTTTTGCCTTGCAATTTTCGAAAATCTTGCCTTAAGAACTGTCATAATTCTAGGTCGGCATCAAATGTACCACATGATGTTCTGAAGATTAAGGGCACGTGCCATATCAGAGCCAGTAACCGTTTCAGCTAGTTCTCCAAGCATACTACCAATCAATCAACGCTTCTCCTCATCTGAAGGAGAATAGACTGCGTTGTTAGACTAGAATAATTTAGAGAAGAATCAAAGTCAAAACTTGTAAAAGGAAAGAATTAAAGATTGATCATTTCCTTAATTCAGACTTTAATCTTTCCTAAATTATGTAGTCCTAGTTAGTATATAAAACACAAATACAACGTACAAACAATACACAACGAATGAAAAGGAAAATTCTGTATCAAAATCTTTGTTCTAATATGGTATCAGAGCTGATGGCTCGATCCTATTGATCTTGCAAAGAACTTCATCATCTACCCGTGTAGTCTCAAGACAGCTTAATGAGCATTGGTGAGGACTCACAACAAATCCATGTCGCAACATCACTTGTGGCGAACCTAGCTAAGATGAATTTCCAACCCAATTTGCTCAATTCCTTCAGCAAATGAAGCCTCAAACCGAATCCAATATCCCTATTTTCATCAATGCCTAATTGAACCATCACAACTACCCTATCTGGAGTAGGTTGATGAAGATGGCCATAGGAGAAAAAAAAAATTTAGTCATCTAACCGACAAACCACCTGTTGGAAATTAGGATCCAATTTCCCCAATTTTCGAAATTCCCGATTCGAACAAGAATGTGAAATTGAAACCAAATTGCGTTTAATACATGTAATAGAGTTGATAGGCAAGCTATTGTACCTCAATGTCGCCGGAAATCAAACGAACTCGCCGGACTTTGCTCGAGCCCGTAACCTTCGAAACAAGATTCGTGCAATCACAAGGCCCCAAAATAGGAACCCTCTACCATGAGCACTCTCTGGGAGAAATGAAGGAGCTGCTAGGCTCGGCTGCGGGGAACTCACGGCGGAGGTGAAGTTTCGGTCGTTCACAATTTTCAATCAAAATTGTTGTACCGAAAACAAGAAGGAAGAAACCAATATATTGAGAAATCGAGCCCTCAACCCCCGGCGGTTTCAACCCCCATTTCAAACCCCATTTTTTCAACCCCCGACCAAGTCGTGATCAAAGAAAATGACATGAAGAAGACGCACGCCGGTCGCGAACGGAGAATGAAAAACTGGATCTCATTTTTCGCGTTCGAATAGAAACATAAATCATTCGAATTTGGGCTTTTAGGCCCAATTCAATTAATTTGATTTAAGTTTCAATTTGGGCTCAAAGCCCAATTGCGTCTACTAAATCATTTGGGCTCGATTTTAATTCGGGCCCAATTGCAAATAAATATATAAATTTAATCTCATTAAATTCAATTAATTTGCAATTAAATTGGGTAGTCTCACAAGAACCCAATTTATTTTGGTCCGCCAAATTCGCCAATTATGTCTCACATAATTATTTAATTCTTCAGTTCACCAGATAGAGCGACCTGATAGGATCCATATCTAAATC
>JAOWBN010125217.1:0-19205 GCA_028565015.1 Pinguicula moranensis
GACGATGAACGGAATGCGGAGATGCTTGTGCATTCATGACGTTAGGTGAACCACACACTTCACCCTTAGCTATAATAGAAGGTATGATGGAAGAGCAGGATATATAGTTCATGATGAACCTCTCACTGATTTTACCATTATAGACTCATCGCCCACAAGATGTTTTGTCTCGTCTCCAGACTGTACATAGTTGTTTTGTCTCTTTCTTTGTTTTTTTATTCCTTGTAAATACTTTTTAACATATATATACAAATTTGGCTTATCCAAAAAAATAAAGGTTAAAAAATATTTGAACACGCTATTATGAGAATTTGGGGCCGTACCCTACATATTGGAATGAATAAGATTGAAAGCAGTAGGAGTACGTGTATTGGTGACAAGATATGATTGTTTGTGACTCTTAGTAAAAATACAATTCTCACAAGAAAAATTGTTCTGATGCTTAAATAATTGAGGAAACAAAAGTTTGAGATACCCCATTGATGGATGATCTAACCGGCGATGCCACAACCAAGTTTCCTTATCTGCTGACCCATGGATTAATCCTGCAGTACCATGTGGAGCCACCTCATCAATGTAGTAAAGGTTGTCGTTCTTAGTGCCACGCCCGATGATCCTCGCTGTCCGAATATCCTGCAGGAGACAAAAAGTTGGATAAGTCACCATCATGCAATTTAACTCCTTTGACACATGACTGACGGACAATAACCTGCAAGATAATGATGGAACATAAAAACAATTTCTCAATTGCAGGGTTGGAAATAGCTCAATTGAGCCAGCTCCACAATCAAGAATCCATCGAGATTCCTTATTTGATGAGGTTGCTTGTGAGGCCTAAGCTTTTGCAGTCTCCATGATATCTGCAAGATCAAAGCATCCAGGAGAAAAATATTTTGCATTTATAGATCCCTGGTCATTCTGTGATTTTTTCATATGTGGAGGGACTTTTTGCAATTTTCGAGAAGTCAGAGACACTACATGCAATTCTGGACATGAAGGAGAGTTCTCTATAATTTCGCTGAAGTTTATGGGTAAGCGCATGGGTTTCAAGATTTTAGAGGGCCTCCTTGCAAATTATCGATAGACCCATGGCAATTATGTAAATCAAAGAATTTAGGGAGTATATTCGTCTTTTTACCACCAAAATCGGAGGGTAAGACTGCCTCATTTTTGCTTCAAGAATCCACAACTTGTTCGCTTCTTGAGCTGTTTCGAGCAGAACGCTCTACCCATCCTCGGGAAGCCATGGCGTTCTCGCCTCTCGAGTTGTTTCTCTTGCCATATCGAGCACTGCTCTCAATTTGTCCTACTCCGACACTACCAAATCCATGTTTAGTCAGCTCTCCATCTGCGGTCGTGGCTTCGTCAAAGCTGCCCATGGTAGCAGCGGTTCCGCCCTTCGGTTTGAACCTCTGATCAGGATATCCGATAAGTTTCAAGCACTTTTTGGTCGAATGTCCCTTCCGTTTGAATCTATCGCACCACAGTTTGCTTTGATCCATTTTGGGATACCCGACTTGCTTAAAGCACTGATCTGTTGAGTGGCCGAATCTCTTGCACTCTTCACACCAGAGATGACCTTTGTCCATTTTTTCTGGTCCAGTTCCTCGAGATGATGAGTTCGCTCCACCACGGGCTGTCTCTTATCAAAATCTGCTTGTGAACCCTCCCCCCACAGCGTTGTTGGAGCCCTTGCCGCCGCCTGTAAGGATGTGGCATCGAGCGGCGCAGTGCTGCATAGGCCGTTTCAACGGCGGGTAGAGGAGTAATATTGAGTAAATCTTGTTTTATTTGATCAAGCTCAGTGTTTATGGCCCTTAGAAGGTGAAACAATCGAGTCTTCTACGTCCGTCTTTGAAATATGGCTATGTCCTGAGCACAAATCATCGGGTTTGGGTCTCTACGATCAATCTTGCGCCATATGCGCTGCAGAGTGCTATAGATATCATCCAGAGTTCCGTCCCCTTGTTGCTTCCAATTCGCTTGATTGGTTAGGTTGAAAATCTATAGACTGTCGGATCCACTGTTGAACGTAGTCTCCAAGCCATCCCACGGATCTTTTGCATTGGGATATTCTGCAAAACGGTGCGCAAGGTCTGAATCCATTGAGTCCAGAATCCACAAACACACTGTGGCAAACACCCTAGGTAGATGATGAGCACTTGATCAAATTCGCCAAGGACTGGTACTATGCTCTGATACCATGTTAGCGGAAGAAAAAGAGATCTCTGAATTTCTGTATTGTATTGCCTTGCTTTGATTTACATCTTTGGGGATAGTTATAAGACCAGACTAGGGATAAGTATGGTAGGGATCTTATAATTTGATCCCTACCATTTAATTCTTTGCTATGTTTTGACTCATATCCCGTAATTATACAATTAACATACAGACTTTCAATGAAATAATAAATCTTTAGAAAAGTGACAAGTCCCTAAAGAATAAGGATCTATAAAGATATAGCTAAATACTAAGGAATCGTAAAGTCATTCAACTCTCAAGAGATTTTTTCTCACAAGTCATTTCCAACTTTGACATCATCGATGCAAATCATTTTTTGACCACCAAACAACTCATCAAACACCTCGATACTTTTATCACCCCCTCAAATCGAGCTTGGAAGTCAAGCACAATTTGTTACGCTAGACTTGAAGTTGAGTTCATAACTAAGATTTGATTCAAATGTAAGCTATTTGAGAAGTGGAGGGAACATGTCGTGTAACCAGCAAGCCAAGAGCGACATATTCTCGAACATAATGATAATTTATCTCAATGTGTTTACCTTGGGCATGAAAAATTAGATTAACTATCAATAACAACGCATTGTGATGATCATAAAATAAAACTAGAGGACAAGGTTAACATATGTGAAGATCATGAAGGATAAATGTGATCCAAGTGAGTTCAGTCGTGGTCTGTGCCATGGCCCTGTATTTTGCTTTCGAGATGGATCGAGAAACTGTGGGTTGTTGCTTGGAGCACCAAAAAATAACATTGCTGCCCAAATAAGTACAACAACCTCTAGTGGAATGCCTAATGAAGGGAAATCCATCCCAGTCAGCATCTAAAAAGGAGTAGAGATCAAGAGAACTATGCTTGTGAATTCGAAGCCCCAAATGAATGGTTACTTTGATATGTCATAAAATCCTTTTGACAAGAGCCCGATAAGCCATGTCACAATCAGAGATTGAAGGAAGTCCAAGGAAGTTGTCAATAGAGGGAGACAAAGTTTGTCCAATAAACCAATGGCGTTGTGTGCGGCCCAGTAGGAAAACCTAGACTGTGGGCCCTGAGGGTTGACTGGCCCAAATTGTTGTGATTAGTCATGTAGGAATTATGGAATCGATTCTACGTGTCATATATATAAATAATGCAAAACTGTAAAAACTAGTGTGTGCAAACATGCAAAACATTTTTTTTTTCAGAATTCCTTTCCCATGGATCATGCTAATTTATACAACTTAATGGAACAAGAGAAGAAGAAAACACTATACCTCTTGAAGAATCTCCAATTCTTTGTAAGTAATTTCCTTCCTTTAAAGTGTCCAAGTGTGCACCCTCTAGAGTAGTTCATACCATCACTTATCTTGAGGCTTATACACCTAAATGTATACCTTTATATTTGAATACAAAGAGTGTTAACTCAACACTTCAAGTCTAATAAAAGAATAAGAAAACTTCTTCAAGTTTTTGCCCTCAATCATCTACAAACTTTCGTTTTTTTTTTCAAATTTTGTAGGAGAGGAGCTTCTCAAAATTCTATCAAAACTCATGAAATGGATCAATCTCTCACATATCATAGTCTTAGGGTATTTATAGAGGTTTCATATTCCTTTAGGAACGAACACTTGTCCCAACATTGGACAACTCATGTACAGGTGTCATGGTTTCATAAATTGAATCATGCAAATATATATATATATATATATATAACTAATTACATACATGATTACATCATTGCATGTAATACTATTGGACATACAACCTTTGCATGTTGTCCAAATGGTGAAAAACTATCTCACAAATATATATATATATATATATATATATATATATCGCATATACATATTTGTTGTAGATATTTTTCATAAACTTGTATATATTATATATATATATATAAGTTAGTGCTTTCCAACTAAGATCTAACTAATAGAGTTTTTATCTATATAATATACATCCCACAAGCTTTCCTTCATTACATTTCTTGCCCTATATTTACATATACAAGTCCTTGAAATTTCATAAACTCCAAATTTACCTACACAAGTTTCGATTTTTATGAAACTTGACCCTATACTTAAGGATATTATGGAATGAACTCAAAACTTTTGGTCATTTCATAATTAACCCTCTAGAGAATAGTGTTAATGTATGTGACTCTATAGATTCCCAATAACTTGGCAATGTACCTTTAATTAACATAATCAAACTATGGTTAGGGATGCTTAGTATTGATAACATAATTAGAGTGGTCTCATTATCACATCTCTTTGTGATAACTTCTAAGTTATTGACATTAGGCTTTACTATTTGGAATGCTATAAATAAAGTAAGTAAATAATCAAATAGTAAAGGTTGCTACAATCATATATGTAACATTAAAGTGTTAATACAAAAGCTTAAGTAGATTGGCCATAGGGCATAACACTAACACAATTTACTAATTACCTACTTGGTTGATATGTTGACAATTATGTTGTAGACATCTGATTCACCGATGACAACCTGCATAGCCATTGGTCAGATGATCAATGTTGCAACGACCCAAAAAAGTAATGAATTAGAACATAAAATCAAAACATAGAAGCTGAAGAGGCCTTGTATTTGGCATTCTATTTTTTTCCCTTCTTTTACATATTAATTTTTCAACTTTTGTACATAAACCCTTACATATAGTTAGTCTTATAAAAACTGAAAGTTAGTCAAAAGAAGTAATGCTTCCCACATACCACTTCTAGCCAAGATATCTAATCCAATGCAAGTCAAGGATTTTATACCAATCTCACTGATTGGCACAATGCCAAGATTATAGCTAAAGTTTTGGCTAATAGGGTTGGTGATGTCATGTCTGATCTGATAAGCAATAATCAAACTGCTTTTATTAGAGGTAGATGACTTTTGGATAATGTAGTAGTGGCAAATGAGATGATTGATGAGATGAGGAAGTTAAAAAGGAAAGCTTTACTCTTTAAGGTGGATTTTGAAAAGGCGTTTGATACTTTAAACTGGAACTATTTGAAAGACATCATGATCAATATGAATTTTCCTATGTGCTGGAATTGGTGGTTAAAAGGTATGTTGGAATCCTCTTCCATCTCTATCCTATTAAATGGAAGCCCCGCAAAGAAGTTTTATCCCACTCGTGGCATTTGACAAGGGGATCCATTCTCTCCTTTTATATTTCTCATTGCACCTAAGGGTCTTTTAGCAATGATCAACAGAGCCACAAAACTGATTTTATTTTAGGGGCTGTATATTGGGAAAGGTAATGTGACAGTATCACATCTTCATTTTGCTGATGATACTATTATCTTTGGCCAAGCAAATTGGAACTCAGTTCAATCTTTCAAGGTTATTTTACAAAACTTCCAATTGGTGTCAGGCTTAAAGATTAAATTTTACAAAAGCAAGCTGATTGGAATCAATGTTCAACCAACACTTTTAGATGATATGGAAGCCTATCTAAAAAGCCAAACAACAACTATTCCTTTCAAGTACTTGGGTCTCCAAATTGGAGCACAATCGACTGGACTGCAAACGTAGAAACCAGTGATGGAAAAATTTAATAGCACTTTATCTTCATGGGAGCATAAGCTTCTATCCTATGGTGGTAAACTGACTCTGATAAATGTTGTGCTTGCTGCCTGCCTTCTCATTTTTTTTCATGCTTCAAATCCCCCCAAATCAGTCATCCAAGGATTGACAGCTACGCAAAAAAATTATTTTGGGGTAGTACAACTAAGAAGAGAGAGACGAGTATAGCATCCTGGAAAAAATTAGTACACCAGTGGTTAATGGAAAAATAGGGGCTCGTTGTCTTGCACATTTAATGATGTTGTGCTGGGAAAATGGGAGATGCAAATACTTAGTGGTGAAACCTCACTTGCCACTATAATCTTGAGATCAAAATATGGCATTCAAAATCAAATATCTATTGCTAGCATGAGAGAACTTACTAAGCCCACTACTGTGGGTAATAGACTAGACGGGAGGCAGGGATGAAGATCTTATGCATCAGGTGGTGCAATTTCATAACAGACTGAATAATAATTGGTTCACACAAAACATTTCCTTGAGGGTAGGTAATGGTAAGTGCATTAGACTATTGACAAATAGGTGGCATAGTAACATCACGTTGGCAGTCAGATACCCAAGGTTATATAGGAATGAGCAGCGGAAGGATATCAGCATTGCTGATACTGGTAGGTGGGACATTGGCTCTTGGACATGGCAATGGAGGTGGAGGAGGGAACTCTTGGTCTCTGAACAACCTGAAATGGCTAATCTACTGTGTTTTCTGCAAGGAACCATTCCTCAACTGCAAATGATGGATATATATACACACTACTAACTCGGAAGGAATGTACTATTAAGGATGCTTACGGAGCACTCATTTCAGATATTCAACAGGTTTTCTCTGACTTACACTTAACACTCACAAAGTTTATATGGCACAGTTTTGCACCCAAAAAAGTTTGCATGTTTGCATTGGAATTAATCCAAAATGCAGTACCTACAAAATCTACTTTGCAGGGAAGAAAGGTAATCTTACTGGGCCAGGAAATAATCTGTCCTCTATGTTAGCGGGGTGAGGAGCCAATAGACCACCTCTTCTATGATTGTGATATCACTAAGGAACTATGAAGGAACATCAAAACCTGAATAACTCCTAATCTAACTACTGCATTAGCTGTAGGGGATCTAGTACCCACATTACAGGTCCACTCAAACTCTATCGCTCAAGCTCTGATAAAGCAGCATGGAACACGCTATGGTTATCAATGATGTGGACCACTTGGTCTGGGAGGAACAAGGCCTATTTCATTTAAGTGGTACCCAATATTCACCTAATGTTGCATAGCATAGAGAGACCCACTTGGTTGTGTCTGAGAGCTAAGATAACAATTAAACTCTTCCCATACAACTTTGTTGATTGGTTACTTCAACCTCATATGTGCCTCACTTTTAGCACCTAGGGATGGCTTAGGTGGCCAAATTGTGTGGTGTGGAGTACATAAGACTAACTATAGGTTAGTATGGAGTACCAATACCAATACACTCTGATATGTTAAGCAACATGAGATACTCAAACTGTACTAATACACATGATCAAATTGGATAATTAATCCAATACCCTATCTGAGGTTTGCTCAATAGGTTTGTGGTGATGTCTTGCTGCCTATTATAAGTGTCTCTTGTGTTATAGTGTAGTCACTTTTTGTTAGCTATGTTTATAATTGGAATTAGCAAAACCTTTTGTTCTATGGAAACAAATTTGCATCCAGAATGAAGATATTTGTATGACTAAAATTGAGGATTAAAACAAATAGAGGCTGCTTATCCTTGATTTTTTGTGCAAGCATTGAGGAATCAACCCAGGTGGTTCATGTTTATAAAATATCTATCTAAATTTATGTACAACTTCATATTTTTGAAGTGCAGGAAGATGCTTGGACACAGATTAACATACAATTTTCTTGAGTGGATGATATTAAGGTATGTAAGAGATTATTATATGGACAGAGGCTACTAACCTCTGATTTTTGTAGAAGCACTGAGAAATCAAGTTATGGAGATCATGGCAGAAAACACAAATCCACCAACCAAAGAGTAAGAGAAAAATTCTGGCTTCTGAGTTGGAGTGAATGTTGAAAGCACAAACATGCAGCAGGCACCGTATGCTCCTGTCCACCATGAATTAGATATGCAGCAACATTCTGGTGGACAACGGATTGTGGAATGAGGACACAATTGCAGCAACATGCTGGAAACTGTGTTTGAGTCCAAATGAGTTGCCATGTAAAAATGAGCACACGACTGATAGGAGTGAAGAAGTGATGAAATTGCAAGAAGCTACAGTTTGCCCTTATCAGAATGACTACAAGGCTATGACTAGAGGAAAACAAAGGAAAGAATTATTGATCCTTTACTTTTCTTCTTTTTAGCACCTTCCTTGGAGGTAATGCTTAATTGGGGCACTGGAACAATCACATGACGATGATGCTATAAGGTGAGCAGACAGAGCTGAGACCATGATATATCTGGGTTCAGTAATGACTCCTATAGTTATCAAAGGAGTCCTAAACCAAGTGGAGTCCTAGTCGAAGTTGGATTGCACTTTCCTTTTACTTTATTTTTTGAATTATTTTAGTATTTTAGGTCGGTTGGACTCTTAATATTTTATGTTGATTTAAACTAGGTTCTTAGTGTTTTAAATTGATTCAACTTATGACTTGGACGCAACCCCTTTGCCTTCAAAAGGACATGATCGTTCATTATAAAAGAAGGACGTTGTTTTTTATTATTAAGAAACTTAGAGGAATCTCTTTGTTCTTTAATCCCTGTTCTTTTGATATTCGGTTGCATATACGTCAGTTGGTCTTTGTAAAAATGAGCCCTTGATCTCATTTTGATCTTCGGGTGGAACTTTCAGTTAGGCATTATATTGAATCCTTGCATTCCATTGTTCCTTTCATTACTATTGATGGGTTTTTTATGTATAAAGAAATTAAACACAAAATCAAGTTAAATTACCTAAAAACACTCACTTTACTGCAAGCATACGGGTGTGGACAAGTAAGTGAAAATAGGGTCGAATCCCACAAGGAGTGTTTGGTGTTAAGAGTTGTTTTAAGTGTGACCACCTAAACTATTATGCACACAATTCACACAAATGCATATAAAAAAAATAAAAAAATCTCTTGGATTTTTTAAATATAACCTAAAAATTATGGAATAACTTAACTACCATGGAAATTCTAAACACACAAAATCATGAGAAGATAAACAAAGATTAAGAGATACTCCTAAGTATGACTAGAGTGACTTCACTTACTTCAATTTATACAAGTTTGCATGCCAAGATTAAACTGATTAGGGATGATGCTTTTCGCTCCAGTTTCTTATGCCTAGTACTCCTACAATTATTTACTAACTCCCTCTGTCGAGTTATACCTAGCCAAGTTTCAAATAACTCATCTGCATGTTCCTACACTTAATTTTTATTGTAAACAGGCGACTCATTCAAGTGCGTGTTCATATTAACAATTAAATGCAAGAAATCCACCTTTTCCTACCTTATGCCTGAGTGTAAGTCTAAAGTTATCTTTAACAATTATCGCACAATACGACAATAAAGAATCAACCAATATTGTATATTTCACATAACTTATTTGGCCAAAATAAATCACATGCATTCACCAGTTTAAATTTGTCAAAGAAACTAATCAAAATATAATCCGAAGCATGAAACTCACATTAATTTGAATAAAATCATTCACCCATCTGTCAACTTAGGAATACAGAAATAAATTTGCTATGCATATTTAATTCGGAATAATACCACCTAAATTTAAACGATGAAAATATAATTAAAATTAAAAAATTCAGAAAACTTCCCTAATGAAGCACTCCAATCCTAGCTTTAATTCAAAGTTTTGGTGGTGAAAAATTCCAAATCGAAACATCGATATGTAAATCCAGCAACTTCTTTTTTCCTTTTCTTCTTTTTTTCCTTTCTTCCCTGCGTGAACAGTACTATTTCGAGAATAGTACTATTCCGTGAACAGTAATCTTTTCCTTTCTCCTGTACGTTTTTTTATTTCTTCTCTTTTCAACTCCTCTTTCTCTCCCAAACTTGTGCGGCTGTGTGAATCTTTTGATTTTTTTTTATGCGGCAGCCACTTCCCCTCTTCTTTTTTCCTCTTGTCATATTTTTATAGATATAAAATTAGGGCTTATCTCCTTTGGGCTTTAATTAATAGAAATTGGCTTGCACATTTAAAATGCTAGGCCCAAAATTCATCTTCTTTAATGAATTTTCTTAAAAAAATTATAAAACACCCAAAGTGAGAATCATGTCATTATTTCAATAAAAAACACCAAAATGAGTCATTTATAATTATCCATAAGTGTAAAATCCTAGGAAACAAACAGGTATATTTGATTTCCATCAGACACACCAAGCTTAAACTATTATCGTCCTCGAACAAGTACAAAGTCATCCCATACGAACAAGATTCTACACACCTAAAGTGACTCATTTTAGGCCCCCACAATAAGTATCATGCACAACCCATAATGGGGAATGGGACTTCCCACTTGTTCTTTACAAACCAACAAACCAAATTCTTTAGAACTCAAATATGTGCAAGTTATTCCTTTGTGCAATGGCCTATTACTGTTTACGAAAAATGCATGTGTCAAAGTCTCAAACTGTCATTATTGATTTTCATCAAACATACACAATTGGCCACCACTCAATATGATTCAGAAAACCTCACAAAATAGGGAAAATTCAGACAATTAAGTCGTTCCACACAGCCGTTTCAAACCTTGCATTAAAGTACCTTGTAGTCACAGATAATTAAATGTACAAATCAAATGGACTTTCATAGGCTTGTAATGGGGCTAGGGTCAAGGTAGGATAAAATATGGGTAAAGTGGACTAAAATGCCAATAAACCATCAATGTTAATGCACACTACCAAGTAAGAACTCTCTTAAAGTATATGATGAACTCTCGAACAAACTTCCTCCATCTGCCCTCTTTTTTTTTTCTTTACTTTTTTTTTCTTTGTGGGCAATCACTTTTTTCTTTTCTACTCCAAACTTGAGACTTGCAATGTAATCACATAAGCTTCTTTCACAAATTTTTTTCTTTCGAGAGATTGACTAAGGATTCTCTCTTCTTTTTTTTTTTACTTGGAAAGAGCTCCACAATCACATTTATACTATATTCCTTCTCAAATATCACCTAGAAACCTCAGCGTTCTCTCTCCTAGGTCTGCGAAAATGGCGATACTGACATACATTGTTTCCTCCCCGTCATTATCTCCGGTCGTCGTCTCCGTCTCTTGCTTTCCTTGAACCTTTCCTCCGTTCTCTCCTAGATCCCCCAGTGCTGCCTCACGCTACCGGGGGAGCTCAAGCTCGTTTTCTCTTTGTTCTTTGTTCTTACAGATGGGTTACTGGACTATTCCTCCACAACAACTTAGAAGGCTGAGACAAGCAGCAATCAAATCCGAAAAGGCTCCAATGTTCCAACCTCTAGCGGATCTCTGTTTGCCTGTTCAAAATCCGCGTCCAGTTCACGATAGGCTGGGTCTGAGAATAGTAACTTCACAGTCATCCCCTCTCTCAAGTCAGTCCGGCGTGGTTAGCTTATACCTCACTAATTTTCCACATGGTTGTGATATCGACCGCCTGCGCCGCGTCTTGAAGCCTCTGGGATCTATTCATTCCCTAACTATTGCTAGAAAACTGAACAATCGGGGTCTGCAGTTCGGTTTTGTCGAATTTAGTCACGTGAATGACGTTGAACATCTGCTATTCAAGATTAACGACAATTGGCTTGGATCTTACAGACTACAGGCCAACCGGGCAAGATTCCCAAAAACATCAAAAATCCCTAATGTGAAGCTGGCGAGATATGCCCCTACTCCCATTCAGCAACACAATCCCCCTGCAATTCCTACTAAAGCTATAGCATCCACATCAGGCTCTGCTAGTCAGCAAGAAATACTATCACTCAGTTCATCTATCGAAACGAACGCCTGGCTTCGACGAAGTTATGTAGCCTCGATGCATAAGCATTTCAACTTTCGTGATCTTCAACGTGGTTTGAAATCAGCGGGATACCTAAATGTGATGGTCAGTCCCATGGCTGGTGATAAGGTCCTTCTGTGGGAAGAAGAACCAATTGACCTACAAAACTTGGTAACTAAAGATATGGAGTGGCTCTCAAACTGGGTAGCTATCACTGCACCATGGGCTCCCCAACCCCCAGCCACCTCTTGCTCATGTAGGGTCCAGATTACAGGTTTACCTCTTCAGGCATGGACGCAGGAGAACTTATCTATAATTGGGAGTAAAATAGGCGTCCTGATGTGTACCGAGGACATCACGTTATCCAAACAAAATTTAGAGGCTGCCTATTTAAGTATACAGGTCCCTCTAGGCACCAAGGTCGATCAGGTTATGAGGGTGCGCATTGATGGCAGTCTATACTCTGTTCAGGTTATGGAATATGTGAAGTTGGATCCCATTTGGTATGTGGACATGTCATCACTCTCGGACATTGACTCTATGTCTACTGCTTTTGCCTCGGACGTAATCTCTGAGGATTCTTGCTCTGATCTGGCTAACTTAGCGAGCAATCCGAGCCCAAAGATGCCTTCAGCAAAGTTTACACCACCTTCAAATACCTCTGATGATTTAGCTCGGACACAGCATAGTGGACCCCCTGCTTGGCAACCTTCGAAGATTGAATGGTGGCCTCCCTCTCTATCATCGATGAAGGATCTGGAATCACCCGACTTAGCTCCCGTGAGCCTTATGTCTGGATGTCCCTCTGGCAAGTCTCTAATGCTAGACGCTGAAGGCTCGGATGGTCCACATGATGTTAATGTGGGAATACATGCGACAGTAGAGATAGCTACTCCAGGCAGGTCTACTCCTGATTCTACCCCTTCTCCAGTCAAGGACTGTGAGATCTTAAGCGATCTTCCTGATATCACTTCACAAGCTATGAAAGGGCCAGTATCTCTTGTCTCCTCCGCGGTTGTCCTAACCGAGGTTCCTCAAGTACTGGATGATTTTCCTCCTCTACAACAAAAATCTGCAGGGACTCGATCTGGTTCTAATTCTAAGATTAACATAGCGACTAAGCAACCAATCAGAAAAGGCCGTCCAAAAACCAGAAGTCAAACTAGGAAGGAAGAGGTTGCGGAAAGAACCAACAATCAGGCTATTCTAGACGGATGGCTGTGTCAGTTAGAAGCTCAAAAATCCGTCAGCCCCCCTCTACCCCCCCACCCGAATATCCAAGATATGCTTCATCACCGGCGCGGCGAGCAGTGAATGACATCATGCGCATTGGCTCTCAATTGGGTATTCAATATGGGGCTCATAAAATAGATTTCCAGACTATGTTAATGGAAATGTCAAAGGTTTATCAAGAGGTATCAAAAATTCATACTAAAGTATCTCATTCCCCCCTAGTTGAAGAGAGCTCTGCGTTTCCGTGGAAGTTATCACTTTCAATGTTCGTGGCTTGGGGAGTTCTGAGAGGAGAAGGCAAGTCAAGAATCTAATTAGGAAGGAGAGGACTGATTTCATAGGCCTCCAGGAAACTAAGCTAATAACTATTGACAAGAAGTTATGTTCATATTTATGGTTTGACTCCGACTATGATTGGTGCTACTCAGGGGCTGAGGGTATGTCCGGGGGCCTTTTATGTCTGTGGAACAAAAGCAAATTCCAGAGACTTAGCATGTTCGATAGTGAAGGTTTTCTAGGTGTCACAGGTTATTTGGCAGGAGACAATGTCCAGTCTCACTTAGTTAATGTATATGGTCCGAGTAATCTTCAGCTGAAACAGTCTCAATGGCAGGCCTTAACTGATTGTTTGTTGCCCTTCAGTGAGGATAGATGCTGCGTTTTTGGAGATTTTAATGCTGTCCTTGCACTGGAAGAGAGGAAAGGAGTGTCTACACATAACTTTGTCAATGAGGTTGTTATGTTTAATCAGTTTGTCATAGGGCTTAACCTGCAGGATTTAAAATTGGAGCGCAGAAGATACACTTGGTCTTTGAAATCCCTTCAAGCTATGAGCCGCCTTGATAGAATTTTGGTGAACACAAAGTGGCTGGACACCGGAGACTCTTGGATGCAAATAGCACTAGATAAGGTGGGTTATGATCATTGTCCAGTAGCCCTAACATCTAAGGTGCTGAATTGGGGACCAATCCCTTTTAAAGTTCTGGATGAATGGATTTTTGACAAAGGATATTGTGATATGGTACAACTCGCCTGGTCTAGTTGTGAGGTGGATGGTTTCTGCAGCTTCAGAATCATGAAGAAGATAAAAATGTTGAGAGAGGTGATCAAAAGTTGGAATCTGTCCAGTCCCAGAAATCTAACAGAGGAGAGACAGTTAATCCTTAATAGCATCAAGTCCTTTGAGTTGGCGGCTGAATCTGATAACCCTCCCTCCTTCAATCAGCAGCAGCTGGCTGACCTCCAGAATAGTTTGGACACAATTACAAGCAAACTAAACAGCACTCTATTTTAGAAATCTAGGCTTCAATGGATCCAGCAGGGGGATGAAAATTCATCCTTTTTTCACAACACTCTGAAATCCTCCAGAGCTCATAACAGGATAAATGGAATTTGGGATGGACCTACCTGGCTGGATGACCCTATTCAGGTAAAGGAGTGTTTTTATCAACATTTCAAAGATAGATTTACAGAGAAGGTGAGGGTAAGACCGTGCTTCACCCTCAGTCTTAGACATCTGGATCAGCATCAAAAACAGTTTCTGCAACTACCCTTTGCTGAAGCAGAGATCACGGCTGCTATCAGGGAGTGTGGGAGCAAAAAGAGTCCAGGACCGGATGGTTTAAACTTCACCTTTATCAAGCATTTCCTCAATACTCTAAAGCCGTATATCATTCACTTGTTTCTTGAATTTTATAGAAGTGGAAAGCTAGTCAAAGGAAGCAATGCCTCTCACATTGCTCTACTAGCTAAAACAACTAATCCCCTACATGTCAAGGATTTCAGACCTATCTCCCTCTCTGGTTGTATGCCAAAGATTATATCCAAAGTTCTTGCCAACAGGTTAAGGAAAGTTATGGCCTGTCTGATCAGCAACACGCAGTCAGCTTTCATCCCAGGGAGAAAGCTTATTGATGGAGTGATTGTAGCCAATGAGATTGTTGATGATCTGAAGAAGTCTAGGAAGAAAGCCCTTATGTTCAAGGTGGATTTCGAGAAAGCCTTCGATACCATTAATTGGGATTACCTAATTCAGATTATGTCCTTAATGAATTTTCCAACCTGCTGGGTGTGGTGGGTAAAAGGGCTGCTGGAGTCTGCCTCCACGTCTGTGTTAGTGAATGGGAGCCCTACAAATGAGTTTTATCCATCATGTGGTATTAGGCAAGGTGATCCCCTATCTCCCTTTCTTTTCCTTCTTGCAGCCGAAGGCCTTTCTGCAATGATAAATGCAGCAACACATCAGAATATCTTCTCTGGTATCAAAGTGGGCAGTGGGGATTACAGCGTTTCTCACTTACAGTTTGCAGATGATACTATTATCTTCGGAGAGGCTGAATGGAATTCAGTCATAGCCTTCAAGTCTATTCTCCTCAACTTTGAATTAGCATCAGGTTTGAAAATTAACTTTGGCAAGAGCAAACTCATTGGAGTTAATGTCCCCCCTTGTACCTTAGAAGACATGGCAGCCTTCCTAAATTGTAAATCCGCAGCAATTCCTTTTAGTTACCTGGGTCTTCTAGTTGGGGCTCGCATGAACAAATCAAGATCATGGCAGCCAGTTCTTGCTAAGTTCAGCAAGGCACTTTCTGCATGGGACCACAAGAACCTCTCTGCTGGTGGGAAATTGACACTGATAAATGCGGTACTCGCTGCTCTCCCTACCCACTATTTCTCATGTTTTAGAGCTCCCAAAAGTATCATCAAGCAGTTAACTGTCATGCAAAGGAATTTCTTCTGGGGTACCTCTGCTGATAAACAAAAAATGTGCTTGGTTGCATGGAGTAAGATCTCTACTCCGGTCTCTAATGGCGGATTAGGAGCTCGGTGCCTTGCCTCTTTCAATTCGGCTTTGTTGGGAAAATGGGGAGTGATGATACTAAATGCTGAACCCTGTCCAGTTTCTGACGTCCTGAGATCCAGAAATGGTGATTCTAGTTTTAGTATTGCAGGTTTGAGAGTCCTGCAACCTCCAGAAAGATCAAACCGAACAAGTAGGCCAAGGGGTAGGCCTAGAGGTAGGGCATATGCCTCTGAATGGTTAACTAGTCTCAGTGCCTCTTTGAGCCATCCATGGTTCATAGAGAATGTGAAGCTGCAACTTGGTGATGGGAAGAGAGTCAGACTATGGACTGATAAGTGGCTGCATAACCGGCCTCTGGCTGAGTCATATCCTAGACTTTTCAGCATTGAAAGGTGCAAAGATATAACTGTGAATGAGGCAGGCTACTGGTTGGATGGTGCTTGGCTATGGCAATGGAGGTGGAGAAGGAATATATGGGCATCCGAGTTATCTGATCTGGAGGATTTACAGAATTCGCTGCAGGGAATCTACCCTCATGCTCACTCTCCGGATAGGTATATTTTTAATCATAATCTGCAGGGATACTCCACCAAGGAAGCTTATAGTACTATCAGTGCTGGAGTTCAACATGTTTTTAATGCCTCACATCTTGCACTAGCTAAACTCATATGGAGCAGTTTTGCCCCCAAGAAGGTGTGCATTTTTGCATGGAAATTTGTTCAAAGGTCATTGCCCACAAAGGACACTCTTCAGAGGCGTGGAGTGATCCCTAACAATCAGGCGATTCCATGCCCTACGTGCCTAGTGCAAGAAGAAACCATGGAGCATCTGTTCACTGAGTGTCCTATAGCTCCTCAATTGTGGCAAAGCATAACATCCTGGTGGTCACTGCCACATCTGGCAGCTCAAGGAGGAGGGTCATTATCCTTTAACCTGCAAGATCATTCATCCCTTGTCCCTCACGGAGTGAATAGCCATGCTTGGAATACCATCTGGTTGGCCACAATGTGGTGTATTTGGAAGGGGAGAAATAATGCCCACTTTATATCTAAAATGCCAAACAACTATCTTCTTCTGCATTCTGTTCAGAGAAGTACTTGGTTATGGTTGAAGGCCAAAAGGAAAGAACTCTTCTCATACAACTTCAATGACTGGCTACTTCAACCCCAGGTATGTGTATGCTTTCCAACCTAATGTTATCTGTGAAGACTCGAAGCAGGGACTGAGCACTCATATATGTTGTATAACTGAGCACATGCAGCCTGAGGGCCTATTGTATGAATAATTATCTCATGCACATCTCTCTTACAGTATAGCTGTGTTTTTCAGTCTGACTACTGTGATCATTTCCTTAAGGTCTAGGTAAGGTACAAGTGCAGGGCTATATCTCCTGATGTGCAAGTCCGGTGGTTGCTGTGATGATTCAGAAGTGTTATCCATAAGACCTGTCTGTACATGAAGGCTAGAGGCGCAGTTAATAGTGGTCCTTCTGGCTGTCAATCTATGGCATCAAGGAGGCCTCGTGAATCCTAAGGTATGATAGATCAAAGACTCTATTCATGGAACTGCATGACAATCTTCTTGTTTCTTTAAGGTACAGGTTGCGAGTGGATGAGCTCAGATTAAAAGAAGACAACCTATCAAATTATTTTCCAACCCCACTTCCCGTGCAGCCTCACGCCCACGGGAACACACTCTCTAGCCATATTTTAATTCTAATTGGTCTCTCTCACGGTCATTTCTACCGGGTAACTCCAGCTGCCAAGACTCATCGGTGGTTTTCTACTGCACACGATGGTATATTTCAAGTGCTCAAGGATATTGAGATTCATATCAGTGTCCTTCGAACACAACCTCAAGAATCAGTATCAAGGGGATTGTAAACTTGGTGTTATTAAACTAGGATTGGTTCTAGCTGATAAACACTGCAGAGTCATGCTCCTACATATTGATCAATACTAGTGGGTGTGCTGTCGGAGATTGACGCCGCTGGAAGGTCTGCCAGTATCAATCATTGTCTCTTACAGATAGATGTATATATAGAGCAAGTTAGTGAAGACAAGTTCCTACTTCCTGCGGGTCACTGGGATTAATGCATTGGTCCACAAGTTTCCAAGCCCAGGGTCTCTACCTTGCGGATTTATCAGTGGATGGTGTGTCATGCTTATGCATGAGCAAAGTCCGGAACCTATCAGGGTGGCGTTGTCTTCTATTATTTATCGGCATACGACCCATCAATTCATTACAGGGATAGCTCACTGAACAGAATCAAGCTGAAAAAAAATTGACAGTCAGGACGTTCTGTTTCGGTGAAGAGCGGATGACGGCGATGATCTGAATGTTGAGTTGCTTTGTGATCTTCTATGACGCTAGGTGAGCCGTGTACCAGATCACCCTCAGCTATATCTGATAGGGAGTATGAGGATAAGTTTTAGATTTCAGAGTTTTTTCCTGATAGGTTAGTATCTTGCGCTTATGTATTTTTCTTCTGTTCCGTTCACACATTTCTGTACTTGTATATATTTCTCTTATCAATGAATTTGGCTTATCAAAAAAACAAACAAACTATCTCATAACTTTAATTGACCTAATTAACCCCTAATTAAACTCAATTAGATCAAAAACCCAAAAATCAAAATACACATTTAGGGGTTTTCTAATTCCTTGACCAAACTTGCAATTGAACATATAAAAATGCAATTCAAGCTACCAATTTTATAATTGGAGATTTAATTGAACCAAATAAACCCAAAATCAAAAACCCCTAAATTGGGTATTTCAACTTTAGGTTAAATTGAACACGTAATCATGTAATTTACATAGCTAATTACACAATTCATATAAGAATTCAATCCAATTAAATCAAATTCCAAAAACCTCCAAATTAGGAATCATGAATATTTTGGATTCCGTACATTCGAAATCAATTGAACATTAAAACATGTAATTCCACGTTCCAATTACACATTTAACAAATTAATCGTTCCAATTTGAATTAAGAACATGATTTCGAAATTAGGGTTCTTCGTCAAGTCACGGCTTCAATAATTTCTCAAAATTGAATCTCAAAAACACGAATTCAATATTCAAGAACACAAATCAAACAACAATAACCACCGCTCCAATACCAATTGAAGGAATTAGGTCTCAATTTCAATTAAATCCGAAATTCCCAAATTCGAATCAAGCATGAAATTGAACTCATAAACGTGTTGATAAGTGTTCTAGGTGTTTAGAGGAAGCCGTACGTACCTCTAATCTCGCCGTAGCCGCTGAACCCGCCGGAATTTTGAAAATCCGAACAAACCCGTGCAAATCAATCGAACCACAAAGACCCCAAAAAATAGGAAGCCCTCTAACAGGTTCTCTCTCTGGGAAAACTGAAAAGAGGTGCTACCCTCCGG
>JAOWBN010125327.1:0-19204 GCA_028565015.1 Pinguicula moranensis
GGAGGTTAGTGACATGGAAAGATATGGTATTCATTCGCAGACTTACCAAGTACGGTGAGAAAAGAGGTCTCGCCACCGGATTGACAATTTTGTTCTTTCTCTTTACCTCGTTCCAACCTTGCTGGGAATCTGGATTGTCTGTATTGATGTCGTTTTCATCGATTTGCTGAACTGGGCCTTTGTTTTTGGTTAGGTCAGCTTGTGCATCATTTCTGTTCGCGTTCAATACAGGAATCGCCGTTGCCGTTTGTGTGGACTGATTGCCCATTGTTTCAAAGTTGGGGCACGAGGTTGTCACGTGAGTGGCACGTTTCTTCGAACTTCTCTCATCCGCAGACGTAGGTCTCTCAATGGTCGAATCATCATCGGTCGGGATGTCAACAGTCGGAAATTCAAAGGAGGCAGGCCAATCTCCGCCCGACGGCTCCGGTATGCTCGTTGATAGTCCGGCTGACTTTTTCTGTCGCGACCGTTTAGATTTTTTCCCTTTGATTTTCCGACCATCGTCGTTGTTCGCCATTCCAAATCCATCAAAGTTCTCTGATGCAGTCACCGGCGTCGGAGTGAAAGCAGTAGTAATTATGTATTTATCTGATTTCTTCTAGGTTTTCGTCTCCATATCCGCTTCTGCCTGGAGTAATTCCTCATCAGAATCCATATTTTCGTTCTGCACATCAGCCCAGAGCGGTGAGAATACGTACGACCCAGAAGTCTTCAGAGCTCTTTCCACTTCCTCGCCGACTGAATCGGAAATAGTTTGGTTTCGGGAGATCTCAGTATCCATCGGAGTGTGATTTACAACCACATCAGAGTGACTGCGAGTGGACCTCGCCATTTTTCCAGAGTCCAGCATCGGAGAAAATTTCCCTTCCGCATCGCCTTCATTTCCAGAGAGCTTTTGCAACGGATCTTTTTCTTTCTCTCTCATGACCAAATCTCCAGTCCAGTACTATATCCCTTATCAAGAAATCAACCACCGACTTCACCCTAGTGGGTCTAGTTCTGAGTGTGGCTCTTAATTTTATAAAGTTGTTCATTTCCGTAAATAACTTTATATTATATATGAAAATTTAGCTTATAAAAAAAAACTCCAAAACCTGGGGTACTGTGGGGCTACATCGTCATTGCTATTGCTGGTGGTGTCTGTGTCCCCGACGATTGTAGCGACGGTGCCTCCTTTGATCTCCTTCTTCCTGTGTCCTATTCCGTAGTCAAGGTGGCCGATTCATTTATAGCATCTCTCATATGAATGCTCATTTTTCCACATTCATGGCACTATAGCTTCTCCAGGAATCCGACCCTCCGATAGCAACTTTTCGTTGTATGACCAGATCTGCCACACTCCCAGTTTTCTCCTTCTCTGCCTCAATGTGATGATTTGGCCAAAGTTTTGGCCTGATCTGACCAAGATTTGGACACAAGCCCACTGCCTATCCCCGATGAAGAGTCTTCATCGCCGGTTTGCTCTGAATTTAGGATATCCTATTGAACTGTTTCTTGGTGGATAGCGGCGTAGACCGCTTCGACTGAGGGGAGAGGGTGTGCCTTGAGCAGATTCCTTTTGACTGCATTGTGCCCCATGTTGATGGCCACCAGGAATTAAAACAATTTGGTCTCCTAACGGAAACGAATCAAAGTCGCAATGTCTGGCGATGATTTCATTGGGTTTGGTTGCCTTCGGTCAATCTCCCGCCAAATTCGCTAATAAGTACAATAGAGTTCCTCCATTGTCCTTGTCCTTGTTCTTGTCTATTTGCCTTGATCATTAGGTCAAAAATTTGGAGGGATGCCTACTACTGTATGTGGTGGCAAGTCCTTCCTATAGATCTGCCACCGTCAAATATTCAGCAAAATTGTTCACCAGGTCCGACTCCATGGTACAGTATCCATGAACAAATGGTTAGATCCATTTGTTCCCATCTCGGGAACATTGGATCTGAGAATGGTGGGGTCGGCATTACTCCGATGATGTGTTGTAGTTGCCCCTTGCCTCCTATAGCTATCCTCATCAGCCATGACCACAACGAATAATTGCGGTTGTTTAGTTTGATAGAGATTGACGAGGTTTGGAAGTTTTCGATGGGCTTGAGTTTTTTGAGCATTTTTTAAATTTGGGCAGAGAGGTCCTCCATGTTTCGGCTCGCCTCATGCGATGTCGCCGAAGCAATCTCTTATTGTTTCTCATCCGTCATGGTGACGCTAAGACCTATTGGTAGACGATGAAGCTTAATGATCGAATCTCAGGATATCGATTAGCTCCGATACCATGTTTTCAAGGGATTCCTTGGTATTTTCTCATATATCTCTTTGTATCATTTACAACATATTAAATAGGCGAGATCTTCCCATAGAATCTTGGTAAATCAAGGAAGATCTCGGATGTTACAGACGAGATTGACCCTTTCCATTTAGAAGAGATATCCGAGATCTTCCCATAGAATCTTGTTCGACTAATATGGGCAGATTGTGGATTATGAGGAAAGGGCCAAACCTTTGCTTAGTACAGGGTATCCACGATCTTTCCATATATATCTAAAAAAATTGTTTATTTCCTCTTCTGGATATATGTCGCATGGCTTCTTCTTGTGCAAATCTTCTACAAAGCCAAGTTATAGCTTTTCTGGGGGGGATCCTCTCTGTTCCAACTTTGACAATTTCCTGTTTTGGGTCGGTTAGCATCCTCCTGTCTTAGCTTTTCATAGATTTCATGGATTTCGTACATTTCCTCAACTGGATTTCTAGAATTGCAATTCAGCTGCTATGTTTTTGTGGGCCTGAGTTTGTACTATCCTTTGTTTGCGTCAGACGTAAATTGTATTTGTACCTTATATTGAGTTTTTTCGTAGCTAGGCAGATGTTGTAACTTTTGTATCCCTTCGCCAATATGCGTTGGGTTGGAAAGTATCTTTCTGTCCCAAATTCTACTAAGTTTTGTGGCTGCTCCATAATCTTAAATTCTTCACCTCTGTGATTGTGTGCATTCATGTGGATTCACTGTTTTGTACCCTATTCTTTAGAATTCGAGTAGTAAGCATGTTCGTGGGTCTCAGAATAAGTCACTTAGGCTCTAATTGTTGAGCAAATTTTGTAATTTCAGCATTTCCAAAGTTTAATTTGGATTGTTTCCACAATTTCGCCTTCGTGGGGCTAGATTTGATTGAAAATATTTTTATTTCAACCCACCCACCCCACACACACCAAATTTGACAACATATTTCTGTCCAAATGTTCTTCCATATATCTTCATATTTCCATTTCTATCCAAATGTTCTTCCATATACCTTCATATTTCCTCCTTTTTATCATTCCCATGTGAGCCATAAAGTTTGAAATTGGTTCTTGTACCATGGCGCTTTTATGGCCTCCAATCCAATCGTAACTTCTTTTCCATATAGAATCTACAAAACCACATGAAAAGAATAGGTGTGGAACATTTTCTAACTACTTGTTGTAAATAGAACATATAGGATTTTTGTTTATTCTACTCCTGATCAGGTTGTCGATTGTATGGATTCTCTATTGAAGAAGTCACCATCCAAATGCAGCTTCTTTGAATGGTGAATGCTTGCTCCAGATATTGGCAATTAGGTGTTTGTTGTTGTGCGTGCACCTGTAGTTGTCCTTACTTCTGTGTATGCTGATTTTACAGTGTATATCCTTTGTTTCCGTCTTCCTCCATTGCCATGTATCATTATCTTGTGTTTGTTAACATGATTCAGCCATGTCTGTCATAATCTGGTTATGTATTGTTTGCTCTTATTATGTTAGTGCTTCATCCCAACTCGATATTAGATTTTAGTTCTCATGCTCATCTGCAATAAACTTCTGAAAGATTAAGGTGAATTTGTCCCCTGCTTTTGGATATAGTGTAGGATAAATGTCACATATTCTGTATCTCTCGATCCATTTCTCCTCACAGAAGTAGGTATCTGTTCCATTTCCTACCTCCTTTTTCATATTCCCCCAGAACCAGTATGTCATTCTTATCAATGTCAAGAGTTGTCTACACCAAGTGGAGTAGCATGATAGGGGTTGTGTTGGTCCTTCAAATAAAGTGCACTGTATAAATCTCCATATTTAGTCTCTAGAATTTGTTTCCATAAGCTATCATCCTCATTTTACGGCAACCCCCAAACCCATTTTCCCATAAGCGCATCATTGAAACTTGTCTTTTCTTTCACCCCTAAAACTCCATTCTTTAATTCTTGACAGATATCCTCCCAAGCTACCCACGGTATGTTCCTTATATTTGCTCGTGCTCCTCATCATAGAAAATTTCTTTGGATATGTACAATCCTCGCTATGATAGCTTTTGGGGTTTTGTATGTAGACATGTAATAGATTGGAAGATTTGTTAGAACAACTTTCACCAGTACTATCTTACCTCTAAATGTAAGTTGCTTGTGTTCCCAACTATTTAGCCTCTTCTTCATCTTTTCTACCATTTGGTTCCATAGTCTACATTGCGTTGGATTATCACCCAGTGGCAGGCCGAGATAGGTGGTTGGTAGTGATTTAATTGGGCATTTGAGTTCTTCGTGCAAATTTTGTTAATTTTGATGGTGGAATGTTTATTCCTATAAGTTTGCTCTTACTGAAGTTTACATGTAGGCCGCTAACTTACGATAATGCTCATGTGTTGAATCATGTTTTGCATCGAATCCATTGCCCCCCACAACCATCAATCCAAACCAAGATTAATATTTCCAACAGCAAGAGCAAAATAGGTGGGTTGTATTCCCGTCCACTACCCGGCATACTTGTTTAATTTAAAATAAAATTATTTGCTATTACAAGTAAAATAAATCAAAATTACCAAAAAGGGTGGCTAAGTGATATTTCAAATCCTGGGAGGTTTTCCCCTAAATTTAAGGCATGTTTTATACTTCTTAAAAATTATATTTTTTTCTCATTTTTTTTTCCAATTATTTCAAAAATAGTGTTTTAAAATTCTGTTTCTCCTTCTTTTCTAGTCAAAACTCTCTTTTTTAGAAGTGAACGATGGCCTACTTTTTCTTCTCCATCTACTTTTAATAGTAATTTTGTAAATAAATGAAACTTAACTTCAAACAATTTTCAATTATCTTAAAAATTTTAACTGCAAATACTATTTCTATAAATTTTTCTATTTTTCATAGTTTTTCAAATACTCAAAAAATACAAATGGTATATTTTGTACGCATAGTTTTTCTTATTTTACTTCTCTTTCTGATTCTCATTCTCCTTTTAATTTTATAATTTTTGAGTGTTTGGAAAAAATTATGAAAAAATAGAATTTTTTTTTATAGAAATAGTGTTTGCGTTCAAAGTTTTGAGATAACTAAATAGTATTTGAAGTTAAATTTGTTAATATAACTTTAATTTATTTACGAAGTTGCCATTAGAAGTAGAAGTAGAAAAAAAGTAGTTTCCTACATACTTCTGAAAAAATGAGTTTTGACTGTTAAAAAAAAAAGAATGAGAAATAAAAGTGGAGTTATAAAATACTGCTTTTAAAATAATCTAAAAAAACATAATGAGAAAAATAATTTATTTTTTAAGAGGTATAAAATAGACCCAAAATAGAAGGAAAATGAAAAGCAAAATAAGAAACGAACATTAGCTACAAAACATGCCTTTAATATCAAACTCAGTTCATTCATTTCTTTCTCTTTAGATAAATTCATTCGTTCTTTTCTGAATGAAAGAATGTTTACTAAATGTGTAATGATTATCACTATTTCAAGATTTAAGCATTTTGTAACTCCTTGTCCTTTCCTCTATAGAGGGACTAATGGATTAGAAGACACACGTATTTTCAATCTATCTATCTCACACAATTCATAAGATCACAACACGTTATTAACACGAGTGTCCTGCTAAACCTCGGCTACATCCAAAAGAAATTAAAACGAATCAAAGGAAAACCTATCCGCTCCCCAACCATGGCAAAAAAATCCAGGATCTCGTTGTTGGTAAAAGAGGAAGAACTCGAGAGAGTGTTCAAGAATTTCGATGCCAATGGAGATGGCAAGATCTCGTTGCTGGAACTTGTCGTGATCCTCAACATTCTTGGCTCGGCTACCATTGGCGGTGAACTGGAGGGGATAATGTCGGAGTTGGATGTGGACGAGGATGGATTCATCGACTCGAACGAGTTCAAGGCATTCCCACTACGGTAGCGAGAGCAATAAGGAATTGAAGGAAACCTTTGATTTGTACGACAAGGACAAGAACGGCAAGATCTTCGCCGCGGAGCTACACTCCAGTCTTCGCAGCCTCGCGCGAGAAGTGCTCGATCAAGGATTGTCGGAGAATGATAAGCTCCGTCGACGTCTACGACTACATCAACTTCGAGGAATTCAAGATGATGATGACTCGATCCTCTTGATTGGGCGGGAAACTTCCAGAATTCTAGCATATTCGTAGGAGAATTCACAATACCAAGCACCAAAAAGATATAAACCAAAAACATTTGTTTATGAATGGTATAGTTTGTTAATAAATTCACAATATTTAATTTGTTAATAAAGAATAAACGTCTTAATACTAACTTTTATAAAATCAGACTAAATCAGCACGTTTCGAATTCGAATTATAAATTCAAAACGTTCCGGTGATTTTATGAAGAAACATTTATGATGTTAAATAATCTAGTTTGTTAATAAATTCGTGCAAAATTGAACCAATTTCCCTAGCGTTTTGGATCAGTTCATAAATTGATACTTTCATATCATATTTACTGCATTTTCAACAATTAATTCTTTTTGTTCGCTGGGTTAAAAACAAAAACAAAAACAAAAATATAAAAATAATAATAATAATATATCATGTGTTATGTGAGGTGAGAACTGAGAACTATCCTGGGGTAATCATGTAAAATCTATGATGAGTTAAGAAAATACATATTTAAATCGGGGACTACAGAAACCAATCAGACAACATAAATTTGGGCAAACTAGATAAGCAGTAAGCACCATAAAAGAAACAAACTCCCGCTTGAACACAAAGCCCATAACATTTATTTGGCCACGAAATCACGAATCACTGGATCCCTCATCCATGATTTCCTTTATATTGGTGATCATTTTCAGAACTTGCCACATTGTCGGTCTCTGCTCCGGCGAAGTGATGCTACAAAAGCTAGCCACCTCAACCAGCAGTCTCAGCCTCATGTCATCCTCGCCATCGTCATCTCTCGTTGCCCGAACCCAGTCGGGCAGATCGGGCGGGGAGAGAAACAGGTGTTGAGACGGAGACTTACCCGTGAGAAGCTCTAACAAGAGGACACCAAATGCATAGACATCAGACTTATCAGTTGCTTTGTGTGGAGATTTTCGTGCTTCGGGAGCTTTGTAGCCGGCGAGTTCCTGATTATCGTCTGAGGCAGTGTCCACGAGACTCGACAAGCAGTAATCAGTGAGGCAGGCCTCGAATTCGGATCCGAGAAGTACATTAGAAGATTTGAGGTTGCCATGGATGAGTTTGGATGCTTGGTGGATATAGGCAAGCCCTTGAGCCACATCTTCTGCTATTTTGAGGCAGGAGGTCCAGTGGAGAGGCTTGGCTCGCGTTGATCTGGAACCTAAAGAAAGTTAAAGAACGAGTTTGAACACTGATATTGTCCGATCATAAGAAAATAAACATGAAAGGAAAATGAAGATATAATTGGTTTCAGGACAGTGTTTGGCATGAGCTGAAAATAAGGCAAGCAAGCAAACATACAAATCCCACTTCAGGTCATTACTAGCAGAAGTTGTGTTCATGTTGCAAGAACCTTAAAGATGGTAACTTTGGACAAAATCTGACATCCCCAAAAGATGTCCTTCTAAAAAATGGCAACTTCGAACCACATGTCAATATTCTTGCTATTTTGCCAACTCAAGAAAATTTTGCATTCATAACTCATAACTGATAAGAAGCTATTGCACAAGAACAAACTAATCAAGACTGTCAAAGAATCCTGATTCACGTGGCCTATCACTATTAGACCCCACAAAAGCATATCAAATAACTGCCTCTCAGATCAAACATGCCATGGTAATGTGAACTATTTTTCGCTTCATTTCATTCTTCTTACAAAACAAGCAAAAAAGTTTGATCTCATTCACCACCACTGTCGGTAGTGGTAAATCTAGTGGGAGCCCATTTTCTGTCCAAGGCCAAGAAACTTTCTGCAACAACTGATTGATCCACTACCCTACAGTGATTCCAATACATTGACACACGGAGAAGAAGAGTTAATTCTAGCCCATCTCACAATCATACATCTCATCCATGGGCCCACATTCTACCACCATTATGAATAAGAACAAGAAACAGAGAGAAACAAGGCAAATTATATGCTTCTTCCAAGCAACAAATTTGATAACTTCGAGTGTAACAAGGTGAACCCACAAGTTAATGTGACAAACACTGTTATCAAGTTAGGAACTTTACCGTGTATGAGATTGAATAGACTCCCATTAGACTGATAATCATAGATAATCAGCCTCTCTTGCTTAGCCTGAAAATAAGCTCTGACCGGGACCAAATTGGGATGCCTCAGCATGCCGACGGCCTCCATGTGCTGCTCGAATGCTTCGCCGCTGGTAATGGCGGTTTTACATGCATCCAATCTCTTGACAGAAACTGTTATCTGATTAGCCATCACGGCTTTGTATGTTGTGCCAATGGAGCCTCTGCCTAGAAGCTCAGCTGAGGCCCTCATTAGATGCTCCAATGAGTAAACTGCTTCCTCACCGGAACAAAATATCAAATGCTCATTTCTGGGGAATCCGTTCTGCTGAGGAGATTGCATTATCTTAACTTCTTGACCTCCAGAATTTGAATTCTCCACTTGGAGTGAGAAGAAGGATGTTTCTGTTGGAGTTTTCGCATTTGTGGTTTCAGCAGTAAAATCGGCATCTACTTTGTGATGAATCTGCTCTCTCTGTACACTTTCCTCTCTTCTTTTTCTGATCAAAGTAATGATACTCAAAACAGCAGCTGTCAGGATAAGAATTCCACTCAAAATAACTAAAACCAAGCCCACATTTTTATGATGTTTTTTGTGTGACTGAGAGGACGAATCGCTCGACCCTTGTTGTGATTGTGCGTTCTGCAGAAGCGGCGCCGGCGGAGACGGATAGGGGCCGGCGTCGGCGCCAGCGGCGGTGGACGGGCTGAAAAAAGGGGAATACCGGCAGGGTATATGGACAATCTCTCCACACAAGTTGGGATTATACAGAAACGAAAAGATTCTGAATTTCTTGAGAGTTGTGGTGACTGGTACGGGACCCGAAAGGTTGTTATGCGAAACATTGAAAAGTCCCAATGTTGTCTGATTCAGCGGCGGAATCGGCCCGGAGAACATGTTCGAATCGAGGCGGAGTGAGCCCAGGCGGTCCAAGGCCGTCAGATTTCCCGGCAGAAACCCGGTAAAGTTGTTGTGAGATAAATCGAGAACCTGGAGACGGTGGAGGAAGAGAAGGGAAATAGGAAACGAACCGCCAAAGTTGTTGTTGTCCAAGAAGAGGGATTTGAGGTTGATGAGTGTGGAGAAATCAGGGATTGGGCCGGAGAGCGAGTTGTTCTGCAGGCTCAGAACTCGGAGCTGGTCGAGGCGGCTGAGGGTGGCTTCAGCGACGGCACCGCGGAGACCGGAGCTCTGGACCACGTAACGGACTACACGGCCTTGTGCGCATTTCACGCCCTGCCAATGGCAGTAGTCAAACCGCTCGTTTGTGTTGTAGAGGAGTTTGTTGTCCAAGTCCGCCTTCACCTTGAAGGCCAGTAGTGCGACGGCGTCCGCTGGAAGACCGGTCAGAGAATCGGCGGCGGCGGAAATGACCAGTGAGAGAAGAATGTAGGAGAGTGACTGCATCATGATGATGGAGGTCGTATAAAATTAAATGGGTGACTTTAGGCGGTGCATGAGGCTGCGCCGGAGAGGCATTGGGTTCTGTGAAGCTGTGGCAATCGCAGCGGAGCACGGCGGAGGGAAGATAGTGGTAGTGACTAGTGAGTAGTGACTAGTGAGAAATGCGAAGCAGCTGGCGGAGACTGAGAAAGAAAGAGAGGGTTAAAAGAAACTGCACGTGAAAGTCTAAAAGCGTTTGCTATTTTAAAAAATGTACTGGGAAGTCGTGTTGATGTTTTCTTACAGACTACAGTGTCTGCTGAATGGAGTTATGTTGACTTTCTTGACTTTAATCTTTTCTCTTGAAAAACAATATTTTCTTTGATTTTGAAGTACAATTTACTACCAAAGTGAGGAAAGAGGAACAGAAATAACTTTGGTTTTGATCACTGAATTTACTTCACGCCTTCAGTAAATACCCTCAACCTCAATGATGGTTCGTGGTTGTGTTTATGTTCTGTCAAATTACATATGTCCGGCCACTTGATCGCCGGTGACAGCTCATCACAGGCGCCGGAAAACAGCACTTCATCAGCTGGAGCAAAGCTGGAGTGACTTGACTTAAGTCTCTTTTACAGCTTTTATGTAGAGAACATTGGAGTCTTTTCGAGTTCCTAGAAACGCGCAACGCTTATGGCCACTGTGAAAGATAGGCCTCAGCAAATTTCTAATCATCGGTTACTTTATTGCAACATAGGTAATATGTCGAATTTTCTGTATTGTGGTACAATTTTGGTATCGATTGGGATTATTGATTAGTATTTGTTATTGTATCATTTTTTTAAATTTTTTTTATTACTAACAAAAAGATGTCAGTTTCGTTTTAGATAAATAAAAACGACGTTCGTTTTGCTCAATTACATCACGATTTCAGCCTAGGGAAAGAAAAACAAAAATGAAAACCGTAACACTTTTGTCGAATCGCGAATTGCTTCGTCTTTTGGCAAATTGCACGGCCTCTTCCAGGAGAATTGCAGTTTATTTCAAACTTCAGTAGAGCTGAGCAAGGTGGGCGAGCAGTAGTTAGATCTTTTTGATGAATACAGTTAGATATATGGCACATTTTTTTACCGAACAAGGTAGGGCGAGTAGTAGTTCTTCTAACCAGCTAGCGAATGACTTCAGCGCTTTCATGGCCCGAAAAATATAAATGGACCAACACAGTGAGTTGGATAGGTATCTCATGAAAAGAGCAGAGCCTCTAATAGCTTCATATGATATTTTAGATTAGTGAAAAATGAACGAATTCAAGTATTCCTTACTTGTTAGACTCGCACGCGATGTTCTTACCATTCTCATCACAACTGTGCATTTGAAATCGATTTTCAACCGGGAGGCCGAATTTTAAGCATTTTTAGAAGTTCAATGACATCAAAGATAGCCGAGGGGTTGATTTGTACTCAAAATTGACTGAAAGAAAACACAAAGAATCTCTACCACTGCGATGGGACGGAAGAGCCAGAAACGTATCTACTTGACACAGGTGATAAATGTTTTATTTTAAATCTATTTTACTATTTGCGTCTTCCTTAATTGTTTGCCCTCAATATACTCTACATTTGTATTATGCAAATATGGAAGAAAAATCGCATAACATACATGGGGTCGAGAACGACACACTGATTTGAATCTATTTTGGGTGTTAATTGATACGTGATGTTGATTATTGATTGTTGTGCATTAAATCGAACTTGACGTTGATTGTTAACAATTGTGCATTAAACATGTTGATTGTTGAAAGTTTCAATAATGTTTCAATTTTTACCATATTTGTACAAGACTACATATTTTTTTGATTAATTATAACTAAAATAACATACGTTATATTGCCATTTTTAAAATAAAATAATAAAATTTGTAATGATGTAATGATTTTGAGCTAATAAGAAAAACTGTACATAGATGTTTGCCGTACCTAAAATAAAAAAAAACACTGAAAAATAATTACAAAAAAAAATGATAAACGCTAAAATACTGTTATCGTATCGATTACCGAAAAAACAAAACAATACAATTTTTTGGTATTATGATACGTAAATGGTAATGAATTATTATTACTGACCTTTTGATCTGCCCTAGTCAAAGATATATACGCGCTCCTTGTATTTTGATGATATCACACTCACAAATAAAAGAAATTGTTAACCTTTAGGTCTCAAATTAATAATTAATTTTGATGATATCACACTCACAAACCAAAATAGTATAACCAATCTACAAATTGTTCAACCTAATTTTAGGATGTTTTAATTTGAATGATAAAATATGCTCCAAGAGTATGAAGCTAAATGGCTCAATTGTATACAATTTTCATAAGACATCCAATATTAAGAGATTCTTTAGACAATTTAGAGGACATGGAGGATCGGTCAACCAAAAATTGGTTCAAAGTCGATCAATGTAACTAACTAACTAAGTTAATAATGGATAGGTAGATTTTAAGCCATGATCACTAATTGAGGGATTCTCATGCACTAAATGAACCCCTCATAGGAGTGATCGCGGGAAATTTGGACACTCCCATGCACTAAATGGATCTCCATAGACAATTAGAGGATGAACTAGTAATTATTAATTTGAGACTCCTGTGCATCAACAAATCCCACTAGTTTTACATGTTAGAACACCAGCCGAGACATAATGTAAGTAAATGAAGTTAAGGCACCCATACATCATTCTCACTAGAGCTTACCGAAGTAATCAATTGTATTTTTTGTTTGGCATATTAGATAATTGACAATTAGAAAATGATCCAAAATCTACCAATCGTTATTTGCTTTCATTTTACACTTCTATTTAGATAGATACTAAGTTTTTCATAGCTTCAGTCTTGTCACCCTGAGTCCTTGAGAGATTCGGCCCCGTGGTTGACTCATCTATTCTACACCAATCCGTTCACTTGCGGGTTATTACTATGATAGGTTCATAGACATAGTCTTATCAATTGTACAAAGAAGATAACTCTCACAATTCATAAATAATTCTACAAATACTTTTCTATTTGTTGTTAGTCAAGTAGAACATGAAGAATACACATATTCCTAACAGGTTTTCCCCATCAACAGCTGAAAGATCATGAAACAACAACACACAAAACACAACATACTACTGGATAATTAGTTCTACAAAATAAATATCATAAGTCCTCCAAGAGCTAAGGAGTTCCACGCCTCTCCTGGTCTTGAGCTCGGAGATCCGTGATAACATGCTTGATGTATATTCTCTTATTTATTAAGTAGCAACCGTCCGTAAGGAGAATCCATAATTGAGTGCAAGTATCCATTAATAACAAGGAATGTAAAAGAAAGAAGAAAATCTAAAGATTCTGAAGATAAGGTTAGGAAAAATATTCTAGGGGCTAAGAACGTATTTAGAGATGGCCAGTTCAAAGAACCGGCAATTTTAGTTTATGAATCGCTGGTTCATGGTTCATCAACTTAGGAACCGACATCGAAATCGTTGGTGGTTGGTTAACCGGCGTTTCAACTGATTCCGATTATCCGTTTTCACTCTGGCATGGTTCTGGTTATTTTTTAATTTTTTGATATAATCGATCAGTTGGCAGTTAACCCTACTCGAGCGAGTAGGTCAGCCTGGGAATTATTTTCCCGGGGAATATACTTAAGCTCGAAACTAACAAACTTCTTTACTTAATCTTGGATTTCTCGGAGGTAGATGAAGAGTGTGGGTTCCGCCTTATAAGTTCCTTGAAAGTATTCTCTAACCAACTGTGAATCCACATGTCCCACGAGTCATTGTATACCCAAGGAGTGGGCCAATCGAATTCCTTGTATCAAGGCTTCATACTCAACCGCGTTGTTGGTAATTGAAAATTCTAGGCGGAGGACTAAGGCGTGCTGCAATCCGGTGGAGTTTCTAAGAATGGCTCAAGCTCTTCCATGGCTACTTACGGAGGATCCATCAGAGTACATGATCCATACCTCGGAGTCTTTTTCTCCTTGGGTGCTTTTAGCGACAAAGTTCGCTACCCCCTATGTTTTGAGTATTATTCAAGGTTTGTAATGCACATCGTACTGGCTCAGCTCGACTACCCATTTTATTAGACTTCCTAAGGCATCAGATATTGTCAATATCTATCTTAGTGGCAAGTTGGTGATAACTTGAATAGTTTATGCCGGAAAGTAATGTCGAAGTTTACGGGAAGTAGTTATGAGGGCCAATGTTCATTTCTCGATGGTAGTGTAATGTCGTTCGGCCCCTTAGAGCAATCACCTAACATAATATACTGGTAGCTGGGACTTTTCTTCTTCAAGAACCAGGGATGTGCTAACTGCATCCTTAGGCACTCAGAAGTAGAGGAGGAACTCCTTACGATTTTTGGGGCGACGGGACTACAGTCTCCAGGAGGTACGCTTTTAGTTGTTCAAAGGCTTTTTGATGGCTTTCATCACAATCAAACACTCCTTGTTTCTTCAATAGCTTGAAGAAAGAAAATGCCTTATCTATGAACTTCGAGATGAATCGATTGAGAGTAGCTATGTGACCCACAAGTTTCTGAATTTCTTTTATGTTGCGAGGCAGTTGCATACTTACTATCACCTGGACTTTGTTTGAATTGGCCCCAATTCCTTTCTTCGAGACCAGGTATCCGATGAACTTTCCCCGTTCCACCCCGAAGGTACACTTCAATGGATTCAGCTTCAACCCTATTTTACAAATAATAGCGAAACAAGCTTTCAGGTGTTCAGGATATTTACCTAATTCGAGACTTTTCACGAGCATCCTCTGAAACTTCCATGCATACTCCAATGAGCGGAGTAAATATTTGATTTACCATTAATTGGTAAGTGACTCCAGTGTTCTTCAATCCGAAGGGCATTATAACGTAGCAGTAAATTTTATGAGAAGTGATGAAGGTGGTTTTCACGCGATCCACTTTAGTGGGCGAGATATGGTGGTATCATCTATCATGCTCAAAAGAGCATTTCCAATTGTGGCGTCGACCATTCGATCAATAGAGAGGAGAGGGTACGAGTTCTTCTCATAATGCTTGTTCAGATTTGTCAAGCCAATAAACATCCCTCACTTGCTTCCTCCTTTTGGTATTTGGACAACGTTGGAAAAGCAATCCATGTATCAGACTTCTTCTATGTGCTTGGCAGCTAGCAGTCGTTGGACCTCGGACCTGATGATGAGGTATTTATTTAGAGAGAATTTATGCTTATTCTATTGTACGTATTTCACATTTGGATGGACATCAATACTCCGTAATTTCGGGACCAACACCCTGGAAAAGATCAGAACCCCAGATGAAAATGTCATTGTACTATCATAAACATGCCAGAATTTCTTCTTCCTGGGGAAGGTCGAGATGTAGTTCTATTTAAACCAAAGTTTTAGGACGATACACCCACAAGGCTACATCTTTATAGGAGGCAAGTCGAATTTTGTGAACTTCCTACATTTGGAAGCTGTTTCTCAAGGGTTTAGGGATTGTATCCCCTTGCACAAGGTGTACTTATGATTCTTATGGTCAGGTCATCTCGGGACTTTCTTTCTAATGTTCTCCTTGACCACTCTTGAAGAACATTGCCCAAGGTAGATGCTTTGAGTACCCGTTCTTTCCGTCCCATCGAGGATGGAAAACTTCATTAGTTTGTGATAAGTGGACACAATAGCTTGAAATTGATACAGGTTGGGCCTACCGAGTGTGGCATTGTAGCTGAAGGGCTCTTCGACAACGGCAAGCCTAACTAGTTGGGTAGTTGTCTTTCCTTCCTCTCCTAATTTTACGAACAATTCGATGACTCCCAAGGATTTGACTTCGATTCTCCTTAATCCCATCAGGAGAGTAGTGAATGGTTCCCATTGGTCTTTTTCATCCCCATCTGGTTGAGGACGTTGGAAGAGATAATTTGAGGAGTCCCCTGGTCGACCAAGATTCTTTTCAAATCAAAATTCTCGATCTTTGTTGTGATCACCAAAAGCACATATTTTGATAAATCCTTGGGTATTTTTGCTTCCTCCTCTATGGCATGAGAGTTGGCTTTGTACTTCTTTTCTTAGCTTTTTCCTAGAGAAACTCCCCAGTATGTCTTCCCAGGATTATGTTAACGTCAAGCGTGGGGCGATTCCTCCTGTTAGGGACTTGCCTTAGAGGATGATTATGGGACCCTGTGGCTTTGTGATACTTGATAGTGAAGTGGTGTGTGAAACCGAACAATGACTCTCATTCTTGTTGGGTAACATCTATCATGTGGAGACATAGTCAAAGTTTCAGCTCGTTCAGGCTTTGCTGTACGACAGATTCTGTGGGTCCTTTGTGCCCTGCTCTTCGTTGGAGGATCTCCTTGTAGATATCTTCTTGATCCCAGGGCGAGGGTTTGGATGGATTTGTGGTCTTTCCTCTGTGTCCTCCTGTGGGGTTAATGTTAGGTGGTTGCCTTTGTTGTCGTTATTTCCCGTTGTTCCTGACTTAATAGCCATAGATGGCTCTAGCCGTGCGCTGATTTTTGGTATATGGGTTGGATAAGCTGATATTTTGGTACTTCTTTCATTTGTAGTTGTTATGGTTGGTAGAGCTTCTCAATGGGTATAAAAAAGTATTCCCACTAGGAGTGCTTATTCGGTTATTTGGTATCGGTTATGGTTTTCCATAATCGAACCGAACCAAAAACCAAAAAATTAAAAGTTTTCGGTTTTTTGGTTATGAAAAATAACAACCGAACCGAATAACCGAAATTTTTTGATTTTTCGGTTCGGTTTTTCGGTTTGTTTTTTTGACTATTGTATCTTTTTAAAAAATAGGTTATAGGTTTTAGGGTTTAAAAAAATGAGTTTTAGGTTTTTAAAAAAAAGTAAATTTTGATTATAACCATAACCGATCAGTTATAACCGAAAACTGAACCGAAAAATTTTGGTTATGATTTTTCATAACCATAACCGAACCGAATAACCAAATAACCGATTTTTTTTGTTATTTGGTTCGGTTAACCGTCGGTTTTCGGTTAAACAAAAAATCGACGATTATTTTGCTCACCCCTAGTTCCCACGGATGACGCCAATGATGCGACCAAGGAAAAAGTTTCATTTGATCCATACCATACAAATCCCGGAGTGGAGTGGCGAAACGACTAGCAGATTATCACGTTGTAGGTTTGCGAGTGAGTGCGAATATTTGTGAGAATAAGAATTATTGTACCCCAACTTTAGTCTCTAGGAATTGTTTATCTATTACACTGGCCAACTCGACCTATTTATAAAATTTACAATGAGTAAAATGCTCTTTTTTCTCGAGATGTAACAGATAATCTTATAGCCTTTTTTGTGGGTGATGGTCGTTGTGTATTATATTATTGCCTTGTGGTAGAGGTCATTTCTCGTCACCTCGGTTGGGGGTCGAGATGGCTAAGGCTTGTTGGTGGCTGCACCAAGCTAGTGGTCGACAAACAGGCGAGCTCGGTGCACCCGTGGTAGGTTGACGGGCTAGATTTTCTAGTCTGTCCTGCCCATTTTTTATTTTTATTTTTATTTTTATTTTTTTAATAAAAATTGGCAAGTCAAACCAACTGGCTCCAAATTTGAGCTCGTTTCTCTCTCATTTTCAAAATATTGTTCGTCGTTGCCCATTTCAAAACAGGCGAGCTTGGGCCCATTTCCCATTTTGGTGGGTGGTGAAGGGCCCAACCCGTTTGCCTATCTATACACTAGGCTTTTGTCGGGAGATGCATGTGGATGCCGTTTCCTGTATAGTTCTCGGATGTTCGATCGATATGATCCTCCTCGACCTCGAATAAGTGAGCACAAGGGGATCGCCGGGGTTTGTGAAACTTTCATTTAGAGGTGACTTTGTGGTGTCTCATCGTAAATGGGCCTATTACATGATTTTTTGTCTCCCACATCATATAGTTTTAAAATTTGTGTCACCTATATATAAATCATAAGAAAATTGAGCATTATCAATTAAAATAAGTCTATTATCAGGTCAGGGTAGAGCTAGAATTTTGGGGAGGTCAAATTTGAGAGGGACAAGTCATATATTTGGGGAGCCGGTAGAGTTAACGCTAATTTTTTATCTCCTAAAAATATTTACACTAATCTTGAAAGCAAACATTCTCAAATAAGACCATCAATAAATAAATATTGAAATTGAGAGTTTTGAACTTAGAAGAATTAAATATTTTAAAAATCACCCAAATTCTTGGTTATAAATTCTTGGTTATAAATTCTTTCTCATTCAAACATTATAATCGCTACGTTTGCACGGGAAAGAAACATGACATGCCAACTTATGATGATGGAACATTAGCCTGATAAAATCCCCAGCTCATCATTTGCTTGTGTTTATTCAGACTTGTCGCGAAACTTGGAATACCCAAACTACCCTTCATCGCGTACCTTGACTTTTTGACAACTGTGCTGTGTCTCTCTGATTAATGACCCTAGATTTTCTCCTCCGAATTTCCATCCATGTCCGAATTTTTCACCAACTGCAGAAAATTTCCCCTTTTATCGAAGATTTTCTTTTTGTTCGACTCGGGTTATTTTGATATGTTGTGGAAGAGAAAAAAAAGGAAGTTTGTGAAATGGAAATGGGAGCTGACAGGCTTAGCATTTGAATCGTGATCTTGAAGAAATCATCTCAGTTAAACGCCAACTCGACCCAACCCCAACCAACCTCATAACCTTTTCTTCAAAGCTACTCCGGTATCCCTGTTCACATTTGTCCTTTCAAATTTGTGGGTACTTGGTATTTTAGCATTTGTTTATTGTTGGTTGGAGTTGGAGGAGAAGAATCCCAGAAGCTGAGAAAGGGCAAATGAAGCAGCTGACGGCTTTGCAGCAGCAAGGTCGCCGGAGCAACAGCTTCCGGAATGCATCTGCGCCGCTGGACGCCGCAGGGGATGGGGGAATTAAGTCTCCGGCGACAATTTTCTGGTTAGTCCTACATGGGCTGTGTTGTTTAATTAGTTTAGTGCTCGGGTTCCGGTTTTCGCGGCTCGTGTTCTTTCTCCTTATTTCCAGCTCTTCATCCCCTTCCACCACCACCATAATACACTCAAGTATTCGGACAACATTGCCTTCCTCTGGAGCCTCGTCGCCGCCGGAAAGGAATAATTCAGGCGCCGGCGCTGAGAGTAGAGTAATGGTGGGGAGGCACGGAATATTGATTAGGCCGTGGCCGCATCCAGATCCAGCAGAGGTGATGAAGGCGCATAGCATAATGGAGCGGGTCCAGATGGAGCAGAGATCCCAATACGGGATCAAGAACCCGAGAACGGTGATAGCTATTACTCCAACTTATGTGCGGACTTTTCAGGCGCTGCATCTTACAGGAGCGATGCATACTTTGATGAATGTGCC
>JAOWBN010125437.1:0-19203 GCA_028565015.1 Pinguicula moranensis
AATCATATATACAACATTAAAGTGTTAATACATAGGCCTAAGGTGATTGGCCTTAGGACATAACACTAACACTTTTATCTTTCTTTCTTCTTCTTTTTTCATTAATTTTGTACATTCTCTTATTTTATTTATGGAATTTTGGCTTATTAAAAAAAATAAGGAAGAATTCTTCTTCTCTTCCCATTAGGATTCAAAATTAGAATTCGTTTGTTAATTTGAATCATGCACGTAATCTAAATTAGTTTAGAATTCGTTTCTTAATTTATTTATTCTGAAATTATAAATTAACTACATATTAATTATTTATAACCCTGATGGGTTATCCCAGTGGTGAAGCGCCTGACATCAGGGCTTGCTTAGAGGTCAGGGGTTCGAATCCCGCAGACAACTGTACACCGGCCTGTAGGATTCCACTGTTGAGACAACATGTTTGGGCCACGATCTCGGGCAATGGTACACTGGCCCGCGATTGGCGGGATCCATGTGGGGGGGTCACTGTGCACAAGTCCTTGTGGATTAGTCGGATATTTCGATATCTGGATACCACAGGTTAACAAAAAAAAAATACATATTATTTATTACTCTTAATATTTTAAATTATTAGATTAATTGTGTGTTAATAATATTATTCTTAATATTTTATTAACTATGTTTTAATATTTCATAATCTTTAAGAATTTATATAATTATGTGATAATTATCTTGGTGAGAATTATCCAATTAAATGTGTTAATTATTTTGTTTCAGAAATTTTAGTTATTCTGAATATTTAACTGTGTTAAAATTTGTAAATGATTTTTACGAATATAAGCATGTCTATGTTTATTTAATTTCATTTATGTGTTAAATGATTATCTAGTATGCATAATTAGGAATTATCTATTTTTATTTGCTAAGTGCAATTAAATTTCTTTTAATTCTTAGCATACATGATTAGGAATTAAATTTATTTTGCTTAGTGCAAATTTAATTCTTAGTATGCATGATTTGGAATTTAATTTATTTTACTTAGTGCAATTTAATTCTTAGTATGCATGTTAGGAATAATATGCTAAGTGCAATTTTAATTCCAAGCATGCTTATGTGCATTAGGAATTCATTTTATTATAGAATATGTTTCCAACCAATAAAATTAATGAACAAATAATTATTAACTTTGTGTTAATAATTAAATGATAGTAATCAAAATTATATTACCATCGTTATTTCAAATTTCAAAAGAAATCTGCATTAATCGTGCTCGTGAGGGGTTGTCCAGGCTGATTTTTAAGTGAGACCCTTGTGGCTCCATTAGACATTTGGACCATTCACGAGGAATGATAGCTTTGTTTAGGCAGTTGATCACCAGAATCATAGTACGAGATCCGCATTAATTGTTATATGTTAATAATTTATTTGTGCCAATTAATTTGGCTAGAATAAATTAAAATTAAACCACAAAATGCTCTACAATAGTACAACCGAATTATTACAATTAACAATTACATGTGACAATCCGTTTGGTTGTATGCGTTACTATGTGTTTTTTTGCTTGAATTTGTTTCAATACATGAAAATTAGATTTTTCTAGAATTTTTTGTTATGAAGGACGTGATGATTATTAGCCTAGCAAAATTTTCAAACGTATAACACAATCTAAAATTCTTCACAGAAAATCTAATTTTAAAATTGTCTAATGTCCTACTTAAAATATACTTGTAGAAATGCACCCTCTAATCTGATAAACGAGCTTTTTTTTTTTTTCTAGTGATAAGTTAACTGGATTGAACTATGACATTTGGTCAAGAAAGATTCAGTATCTCCTGCACGGGAAAGACGTTCTTGAGCATATAATCATGGAAGAACCATGAATAACCTTACCAACCTACGAAGCAGGGGCCAAGAAGGATTGTAGTGCATGCTATTCTATGTTGTATTGCATGCATGGTGACCTGATTGGCAAGTACGATATAGAGCCCATGACCAAGTCCATATGGGACAAACTAAAAGAGAAATATGACCAAACATCATCTACAAGGCTCTGTGCCTTGCACCTAAATCGGCTCCAGTACAAGATTAAATTCGAGTCAACCCATACTAGAACACCTCCGCATCATGACTACCATGCTTCGCGATATCAAGGATGGCGGGATCGATATTTCTTAGTTTGAACAGGTAAATAATGTAATCCATTCACTACCTGATGAAAGGGAAGACAAACGCTGGACTCTCTTCAAAACCTTGATGAATCATGACGTGAACATGAAGACATTTGCTGACATATCCAAGCATCTTGAGCTTGAAGACAAGAGCTTTCGAGCTTTCGCACCCCCTGCCAAAGTTCTTGCTACTCATGGGGGAAACCCTAAGAGAAACAAGAAATTTGGTAAGTCAGCAAAGGTAACTCAGAATTTTATTCAAAGAAAGAAAATCACTAAACAGCCCAAGGCTAACGACTCGAAGAATATGACATGTGTGAAGTGCAATAACTGCAAAAAGAAAGGTCACTACTCTCGGGACTGTTCTGAGCCTAAAAAGGTACCTTACTCTCCAAATAATTCCAAATTATGCGTTAGCTCCCATGCATTAGTTGCTAACTCCTTTCCTAAATAGATTGTTTATTCAGGAGCGTCCCATAATGTAGTAAATGACCATGCTGGATTTGTTGAGTTTCATTGGTGTGGTGTAAAACACGAAGCGTAACCATGGAGAACAACAGTGAAGAGGGTGTTTTTTGCTATTACACGACACAATCTATGTGCCTGGAGTCCATGTTGTTTAGTTTCAGTTGTTTTTTGCTACAATTAAATTTTTCATTTAATTTTCCTCCTAGTGGATTGAAAATTGAGTACGATGACAATGTGTTTGGTCACGGCTCATACAAATATGGTTTTTGTATTCTTGATTTAGATAATATTTATAACAATTCTATTAATTCATCCATTGCCTTAGTTTCCAACAATGACACAACTTTTGAATCTATTAAATGATATGCTAGATTTAGTCACATTGGCCAAGATAGGTTAAACAGGCTTGCTAAGTGCGGTCTATTAAACTAATTCACTAATGCTAAGTTGTCTGTGTGTGAACCTTGCTTAGATGACAATGCTAACAAGAAGCCTTTTGGTAAGGCATCTTGAGCCTCAAGTCCATTAGATTTAATCCATTCCGACATTTACGAACCCATGAGCGTGAAAGCACACCATGGGTCTTCTTATTTAATCACCTTAATAGACGATTACTCGCATTTTGGACATGTGTATTTGTTATTTCATCGCCCCAAAGCACTTGATGTATTCAAAGCTACGTAGATGAAGTAGAGAACAAGTTGGACAGAAGAGTTAAGATTCTAAGGACCGACCGCGGTCATGAATACCTTTCTGATTTGTTCAAGGAGTATTGTGATGAAAAGGGTATAGTAAGGAAATTTACTATTCCTTTCACCCCACAACAAAACGGTGTTGCGAACGTTGGAATTGCACCGTGCTTGATATGATTAGGTCTATAATGGCACAAGCCAACCTGTCCATTAACTTCCGGGGGGATGCGTTACTCACGACAACGTACATCTTCAATAGAGTACCAAGCAAGAGTTTTCCCACCACCTCATATGAGTTATGGAATGGAAGGAAGCCAATCCTGAACCATATGTGACCATGGAGTTCGGCGGGCTATGTGCACAACCAAACCCAAATCATCAACAGGGAAAACTTGATCCAAGAGTAATCAACAGGGTGTTTATTCGATACCCTGAATATTCAAAAGGATATGTAATGTTTGGTGAACACCCGAATAAGGGCATGACTGAAATCAACAATCGCAATGTCGAATTCCTAGAGGATCAGTTCCCAACTATCGGAGAAATAAAACAGGATGGTTAGTTATATGAATTGCAACAAGACTTGTCATTATCTCTTAGTGCGAGGGAGAATATGTTTCACCAAACTATCGAGAATAGTATAATCCCTCCTATTCGAGGTGGGAACTTGCCACATGAGGGCCGACATGAAAGAGGGGTAAATCCTCCACACTTCATGCCAAACAGAAATGAGGGTCAACATGAAAGAGAGGTAAGTCCTCAAAATTTCATGTCTAAAACGAGATTAGTTCTCAAAATCTAGGCAATGAGGATGTGATAACTAGGTCCATGAATCATAGGTTAGTGGGAGCGGCCCTTCTCACACCGTCAACCCCACGAGCCAAAGGGCTAGTGGGAGCATACCCCCAACCACACAAGCATAAGATCCTATTATCCGAAGGAATGAACGCGAAAGAATTCCTTGCGATTCTTTCAGATTGAGAAAAACTTATTCTTCTGCGCTCATTTGGAAGTAGAAGAGCTCACCTCTTATCAAGAGGATATGAAATCACACAATAGAGAAAAATGGCTAAGTGCCATAAAGGATAAAATGGACTCGATGCAAACAAATGAGGTTTGAGAACTTGTTAATCCACCATATTGCCGAAAATCGATTGGATGCAAGTGGATATTCAAGGTTAAGTGTGGTGCGGTGCGGATGGATCAATCAAAAAGTTCAAAGCCTGACTTGTGGCGAAAGGTATCACCCAGATCGAGGGTATAGACTAGTTGCCTCTATTCGCCTACTTCTAGCCTTGGTTGCTCATTTGGATCTCAAACTATTTCAAATATACGTAAAGACTGCATTCCTCAATGGAACACTTGAGGAAGAGATCTATATGGATCAACATGTTGGGTTCGTCTTAGGAGGTCAAAATGACAAGGTATGTTGCCTTAAAAGATCTATATATGGACTTAAATAGCCTTCCAGATTGTGGTACTTTAGATTTCATGAGACCATTACTTCGTATGGCTTCACCATGATAGATGAAGATCACTGTGTGTTTGTCCTAAGGACAAAGGACGAAATGATGTTTCTCTCCTTATATGTCGACGATATACTACTGTCTGTAAACAACATGGGTATAATCAACGCCGCTAAACAGTAGCTATACTCCGTGTTTGAGATGAAGGATATGGGTGAAGCTAGGTATGTCCTAGGTGTAGAGATATGCAGAAAGCGTTCAAAGAGAATGTTGGGTTTGTCTCAACAAGCATACATAAATAAAATCTTAGAATGATTCAGGATACATTACTCCAAATCCGTTGACATCCCTATTGATAAGGGTCTGACATTAAGCCTCGATCAATGCCCAAAAAAAGATAAGGAAAAGGAAGAAATGGGCAATGTTCCCTATGCAAGCGCTATATGGAGTTTGATGTACGCTTTATTATGTACACGGTCAGACATTTGTTTCGCGATTGGGTTAGTGAGTCGTTACCAAAGCAACCCGGGGCCTGCTCATTGGCAAGCAGTCAAGAGGATTTTTCTCCTGTGGAACGGCCAATATAGTTCTATGTTATCAAGGCGGAGACCTGCGTCTAAAGGGATTCACGGATGCTGATTGGGGAGGCGACCTGGACGAGTCCAAGTCAACCTCTGTATATGCTTTCATCCTAGGTGGAGTAGTTATATCTTGGTGCAGCAAGAAGTAAGACTGCAACGCTTTGTCAACCATGGAAGCAGAATATGTCGCGTGCAGCGTAGCCATGCAAGAGGCACTCTGGCTCAGAAGCTTCCTATAGGACCTCGATTTAACTTCGAGGCCCGATGATCCTATAGAGCTGAACTGTGACAATACTGCAACGATTCAATTCTCTAAGGATTCAAAATTCCATAGGAAGACAAAGCACATCGACGCTACCACTTTGTTTGAGACACTGTCAACAAAGTGGAAACAAATATCAAGTATATTCCTAAGATGATTGCTGATCCGATAACCAAACCCATTCCTAGAGATGTGTTTAGAGCTCATGTCTTGAGTCTAGAATTACATAGGGTTTGCTCACGTCTTATAATGATAAGGACGTATTTTTATAACAATTGATTATGAAATGAAATTTACGTTTTCTTTCATTTTGAGCAATACTGTTGTGTATGCAATCAATTAATAAGGCACAATAAATGTCACAAGAAGTTTAATGATTGGCCATATCACACGGGATATCACCCTTATATTTGCGTAGCATGATGGATGAGACTGATAAATGTTCTTGACAGTTGCTTCAGTAAGTCTGAAATGAGATTCTAAGTTAATCGAATGTGAAATGTTTGAGTTTTCACATTAAAGCTTTATATCCGTATGTAGAGGATAAAAAACTAAGTGTATTTATCAACGGCTATGATTCGCATGGCATAAGTGAGTGACATGCCCACCTAAGTGGGAATCATGCCATGACACACATATCATACTACGTGTGCTACAGAACGACCTTGTGAAAATGACAAAAGAATTCCCTTATTGTCATTGTGTGATCACATGGATATACGTTTGTCCACTTAGATGTTACTCTTTGACTTAGAGCTATGGCTTGAAGTTGAGGCTTGATGATGCTACTTTAGTATGTCATTCAAGGGTTAGGATCTATATAGTCTAGCGGACCATGCTAGGAAAGCAGTCGAGTTGATACAAATGGTTATTAATGTCTAATGAACGATCTGTCTAGCTTCACCATATTTTCCATGGCGGTTACATTAAGTATGTAACCAAATATTGTATAGTTTAAAGGGATACGTAGCTATCGGTGATGCAAAGAGGGTTTGGGGTATCGTCGCTTTGAAAGTGTCATCTTAGTTAGATAATGGTTTAATATGACATTATTAGTTTGTTTGTTTTTTGATAAGCCAAATTTTATAAATAAGGTCAAATGTATTTACAACAAAAAAACAAAGAAAGAGACAAAACAAATATGTACAGGCCTGAGACAAGGCATAACATCATGTGAGCGATGAGTCTATAATGATGAAATCAGTGAGTGGTTCCTTGATCATGAACTATATATCATGCCCTTCCATCATACTCTCCATTATAGCTGAGGGTGGAAGTTTATGGCTCCCCTAATGTCATGAATGCACAAGCATCTCCGCATTCTGTTCATCGCCATCATCCGCTCTTCACCAAGTCTGGATGTCATGACTATCAACTTATCGATACCTTTTTTTTATAGGAATATCGGTACATAGCTCGTTCCACCTTGGTGAGCTATCCCTGTAATGTATAGAAGATATAACCGGTTGTGCGAGGATATAATAGTTCACTTACAAGACAACCATCCAGCCTCTTTCATCTTCTATTCTCATCGCCTTCTTTATTTCTAGTCTGCACGCCTTATCCTTGGATGTCCTCTCTGTTCCATATGCTTGCGTCCCTCGTTGGTCTGCGCAGGATCTTATGTTCAGATTTGATGGTCCTCCATTCTTTCTGGCCGTTGTCTGGACACTTTGTGAATACATCATCTGAAGGCACAATCCAGAATGTATTGGTGCCTTCTGATCATTTCTGTGGCTTGTTTGTGAATACTTGTATATGCACCTTTCGGCTTAGATATGGAGCTTCCATGGTCTCATATTAGTGAGACTAAAAGTCAAGTCCTTCAGATAAAATGAGAACCACATGACCAATGAGTGAATGGTCAGGTAGCCGACCTTTTTCGTGAAGAATAAGAAAATCCAGCACCTAACCTTATAGTCTCATTGTATCTATGTGGATAGTCAGTTAGCATTGACCCCTTCACTCCTTTGCCTTGGAATGTCTTGTTTATGGCTCTTTATATTTCAGGTTCACTGATGTTGTCATGTCATCAAATTCATGCACTAAAATTGTTTTCAATTACAGAATCTTGGTTTTCTGCTCTCCTTGCTATCTTTCCTCACATTGGCTTCTTTGTGGTGTAAAGTTCCCCTTTAGTGTTTGACATTCTAATGCTCTCTTGTGCTGGAAGATTGGGCGGGATCCATCAAGACAAAGAGTTTGGATACTTATAAGTCGCATGGCCATTGTATCTTCCAATAGACTGTGTATTGTTCCAGGTATTGCTGCTAATTCAGTCTGAGTATCACCAGTGTCAGCACAATATTCATAGTGTCATGCGCTCAAGGTGTTGAAATGTATACAGATGAAATCTACCACTGAGCTTCTGAAAGGTCTGACCCCCCATGATGGTACCTAACCTGTACCAAATTGAAGAGTAGTGCAATGAGATGTGCAAGAGCTACATTTCAGAGATAGAGGGAAGATGATTCCCTGTTGAGCCTAGCACAGAAAGCAGCTGGTTGTCGTGGCCTCAACTATTGTCAGCAAGCATTGATCCTAACCTGTACTACATTGAAGAGCCAAAATAATCTAGTGCACAAAGGAGTATGCTTTAACAGTTCAAGGCAACAATAGTGTACTTCCTGGCTGAAATGATTCAGAGTACTTGGTATGTCTCCCGGTCAGTAACCTGCACAATAATCTCAGAAAAATCTAGCAAAGTTTAGTTCAAGCTCAAGACTGCCACAGACTCACATAACTGGTAAACAATAGCAGCTGCCAGTGCATAAGAGAACACAAAACAGAAAATTTGCTCCATATTCTGAAAAACTCAAAGAATGTTTATGCCTTTAAATCGTGACAATAAGATGCAAGAAATGAGGCATACAAGTAAAATCAAGTCATGAGTTAAAAGGATAAGCAGGCAATAGGGTTTACCAATCTGTAGAGGAGAGATGTATTTTTTTATTGCTGAGATCCACCACCAAGAGGTTAGCTTGATGTTTGATGCAATGCTTATATAGTTTGGATCTTTTTCTTGGAAGTGTTTCATATTTCTAGCCTTCCAAACTAACCATATCAGAGCTGCCAAGATAGATTTCCAGGCTACTGAGTTAGCATTGGCTGGTTTTGAAGACATAAAGTCTAGTAGGGATGGCACTAGTGCATCTGCCAGCTGATCTATTTCCGGGGATGAGAGCCATTCCTTCATAAATTTCCACACCTGCAAAATCAGAGGGCAAGTTCTAAATATGTGATTCACTGAATCACTGCCTATCAGACAGAAAGTGCAGTTGATCTCCTGCGCAGGAGGAATAATGTGGTGTAGTTGGAGTGCGCCTTTGGTAGGAAGGGAGTCTTGAAGAAGTTTCCTGACAAATATAAGTACTTTCTTGGGAGCAAACGATGACCATACCGATCTCAACACCACAGCCTCCTGAGGAGAGTAAGGTGAACATGAAGCAGCTAGAATCCTGTCATATGCTTGCTTAACTGTATACTTTCCCTCAATACCATTGTTGAAATAGTATTGATCCTTGCGAGTGTAAGAAATGCATACATTCTGCAGCAGCAGAACAATTGGTGCAAAGTCTTTGACTTCAGCTGGTCTTAAAGATCTTCTCCAAGACCAATGCCACTGTGAGAAATTCCAAACTCCCATTTCTGAAATTGAGGCATGCTGATTTAGTGTAGATTTGAATAATCTTGGAAATTGCTCATCTAGAGGGATGTTTTGGAGCCAAATATCAGTCCAGAATTTCATGTTTGTACCTATCCCAACTCTCACTCGAATTGGTTGATCAAACCAATCAGATTTTAGTAGGTTTTGGATATTGTTCCACCATGGAGAGGTGTAAGTGCTACCCCTCCTTCTATCTATGTGATCAATATTCTGCTGGGGTTGTCTTAGTTCTCTCCATTTTCCCACAAACAAAGACTCATCCAACCCATATTTAGAACTCAACACCTGCATGGCTAGATCAGAACCTCCAGCAAGCATCCGCTCTCCCCATTTGCCCAGTAGAGAGTCATTGAAAGCCTTCAAACTCTTGATCCCCAAGCCTTCATTGTCGACTGGTGTAATCAATTTTTTTCCAAGAAATCCAGTAGACAGGTTTCTGTTCCTTTCTGATATTCAAAAAAAAAAAACTTCTATGGATTTTTTTTCTAACTTATTGATGACAGCATTTGGAGCTTTCAGAAAAGAATAATAATGAGAAGGGAGAGCATTAAAAACAGAGTTCTTGAGTGTCAATTTCCCTCCTGCTTATAAGAATCTATGATCCCAAGCATTTAAGACTTTAGAGAACTTGTTAATTACCGGTTGCCATGTAGCTATTCTTGCAGGATTTGCACCTATAGGAAGGCCAAGATACTTGAAGGGAAATGATGCAGTTTTGCAACCCAGATAGTCAGCCATCTCTTCAAGATTAGATTGATGGAAGTTCATCCCTAACAAGCTGCTCTTTGAGTAGTTAATTTTCAGACCAGAAGTAATATCAAAATTGAGGAGTATGGCTTTTAAAGTTTTGATTTTTTTCCCAGCTAAGTCGTCCAAACACAAGTGTATCATTAGCGTACTGTAAATGTGTAAGCTGAATTCTTTCTTTACCAACTTCTAAACCGGAGAAGAGGTTTAAACTGGTTACTTTCTTGATCATAACCGAATGTCCCTCAGCAGCTATTAGGTAAAGTTGGGGGGAGATAGGATCTCCTTGGCGAAGACCTCTTTGTAGAAAAAACTCAGAAGTGGGGCTGCCATTTATGAGAATGGAGGAGGACGCTGAAGCAAGTAATTCATTCACCCACCAGATCCAAGCTTGAGGGAATTCCATTTGTGCCATGACATCCTTCATATAGTCCCAATTTACAGAATCGAAGGCCTTCGGGAAGTCTATCTTGAAAATGAAGACCTGTTTTCTAAGCTTTTTCATCTCATCTATGGTTTCATTGGCAATGAGAACCCCATCCAACAGCTTTCTGCCCTTTATAAAAACCCATTTGATTGGGAGCAATAATCTTCATCATGACTAGACTTAACCTCTTCTCTAGAACCTTTGATATAATCTTTGGAATGGCTCCAATTAAGGTTATAGGTCTGAAATCTTCCGCCTGAAGAGGAGTAGCTGTTTTGGCTAGTAGGGAAATATGTCCAGCATTGCTTCCTTTTGATAGCTTACAGTTCCTGTAAAATTCAGAAAACAATTGCAATATGTCAGCTTTGAACCAATGTAGAAAATGTTTGATGAATTTAAAATTTAACCCATCTGATCCTGGACTCTTTTCACTGCCACAATCTTGAATAGCTTCCCATATCTCAGTTTCAGAGAAAGGCCTCACTAAATGTTCTTTGGACAGTGGAGAGAAATGATTGAATCTCGTGTTAGAGATTTTAGGCCTCCTCTAAAAGGTTTCAGAGAATCTGTTAGCAAAGTGATTTTTGAAGCATCTCTCGATGTCCACTGGTTCTTCTGACCAATTGTTCCCCTCCTAGACACCCTGAATAGAATTTATTCTTCTATTTTTCTGGATCCATCTATGGAAATAAGCTGAATTTGCATCACCTTGCTTCAGCCAATTAAGTCTAGACATCTGAAAGTGTAGGCTATCCATCGTTCTTGTTAAAGCTTGGAGTTCTTGCTGTTTTCTCAGAATTTGTTGTACATCAGAAGTAGAGAACTGAAGGTTTTGTTCGGCTTCCTTTTCCAAATTAGACAGTTGCCCAAGCAGTTGATTTCTTTGAGCCAAAGAGCTCCTAGGCTGCAAGGAGTTCCATTTCTTAATTCCTGTCCTTATTTCTTTTATCTTGATCTTTAACCTGTGGCTAGCAAAACCATCCGGATTTATATAAGAACATATATTTTCCACTGTAGAGATGAAATCTGGGTTGTCTAACCAACAATCAAGTACTCTAAAAGGTTTAGGACCCCAATCTTTAAAGTTGCAGCAAAGAAAAATCGGGCAGTGATTCGAATCATCCCTTTCTAGGCCTGATTGAGTCCATGATGTATTATTCCGAGCCAAATATCGTTAACAAGAAATCTGTCAAGCCTACAATATGACAAATTTAGTTACTTTATGCTCGCACAGTATGAAGTGTCGGGAGATTTTAAAAAATGTATTTTGTAATAAGGCTTATGTAGCCGAGTGAGAGCTGTTGGACAAAATATATATGTTATATGTCTAATTGAATTAATTATGCTAATTAATTTTTTTATTACCTAATATTAAGAATTCTAACTATTTAATTAAAGTTCTAATTCTTTAATTTTCGATTTATCCAATTGGATTAATTGGAAAAGAATCCCAAATCTTATGGAAAACGTGTTTATTTAAAAGACCCAGACAAAATGTCTCAGAATTATTTGGAAACAAATCCCTATTCTTACGGAAGACTTCAAAAGGACGGTTTACTACTTTCTGTAAGCATGAAACACATTCTTACGTATTAATTCAAATATTACACGGCCATAGTTATGTTTTGAACACATCAATCGGCGCAGCGTATGCTCAACATCATTAAAAAAAATACATGGTCATAGAATTTTAAATTTTTATAAAGCATATTAACAAATAATCGAATATAATCAGATACCGAAACTTGGCTCCGATACCGAAACCTGGCTCCGATACCACTGTGGATCTAATTAGAAAAGATCTAATAAAGAATAAATACGACAACGGATTCGTAGCTTTAATGCGGAAGCGTATAGAATCGTACTGTTTCGGTAGATTATATCACGAACACGATAAGGAGTCTACCAGAGTCTCTTATAATCCACGAACTCATATCTCCGCCTTACAGATGATAAGGCAGTAATTCGAGAGAAATTGCATATATGTTTCTGGGTCTCAACACATGAGGATATAAATAATTGTGTGTGTAAATAGGATTACTCAACACCTATTTATATGAAGGAATTGGAGTCCAATCCTATCTATGATGGCAGAATCCTTCCATAATAAGGAGTCTCAATAGTAGGTCATTAACAAATAATTACTTTTAATTAGAATAGTAGAATTCTACTCTAATTAGAATTCTTAATATTTGGTAATAAACAAATTATTATCATAATTAATTCAATTAGACATATAACATACATATTTTGTCTAACACAGGTGAATGTTCCCTCAACAATATTTGTTTGAGAAGCTTGCATGTTCCTGATAAAATTTTGTAGCAAAGTGCATGTATGTTGAAGTATCCGTCCCACACCGATTAGGAGAACTCAAAGTAAAAGGGTTTATATAGAATTACCAAACATTACTTAGATGATGCCTTTTGTAATAAAAGCCCAAAAAACAAACCCGTGAGGGCTTCGGCCCAAAGCGGACAATATCATCCAAGTAATGTAGTGTCTAGAATTTCTACATGGTATTAGACCTGGGGTTTACCGGTGTGGGGCCCCCGTATTGTGGTCATGCCCCAGAATAGTGCACGCCCTGGAGGTAGGGCCCCCGAGGTGGGGTTATGTTGTCTAGTCCAACAGGGTATGCTCAGTTGGACTTGAGGGGGGAGTATTGAACTATTCCGTCCCACATCGGTTAGGAGAAGAGAAATGTAGAGTGTTTATATAGATTTACCAAACATTACTTGGATTAGGTCTTTTGGGGATAAAAACCCAAGAACAAATCTGTGAGGACTTCGACCCAAAGCGAACAATATCATCCAATGTGTGTGGTATCCATAAATTCTACATGGTATCAGAGTAAGGTTTACCGGTGTGGGCCCCAGTAATGTGTCATGCCCCAGAGAGGTGCACGCACGGAGGTTCCCCCAGTAGTGTGTCGTGCCCCAGAGAGGCGCACGCCCCGGAGGTGGGGCCCCGGAGGTGGCCTTAGAATAGGCTCGCCCCATATGTTGTCAAGTCTTAACAGGGTATACCCAGTTGGACTTGAGGGGGGAGTGTTGAAGTATCCGTCCCACACCGGTTAGGAGAACCCAAAGTAGAAGGGTTTATATAAAATTACCAAACATTACTTGGATGAGGCCTTTTGGGGATAAAAGCCACAAGAACAAACCCGTGAGGGCTTCGGCCCAAAGCGGACAATATCATCCAAGTAATGTAGTGTCTAGAATTCTACATGGTATCAGAGTCAGGTTGGGGCTGCACCATTCCAAAAAATCAAGAGCCTCTGAGACCCGTAACTGCAATAGCCCGGCCATATGAAATATGATACTGTGAGCACGAAAGTGTTGGTTGCGAGGTACAAGGTCTATAATACAAGTCTCAACAGGGCATGCCTAGTTGGATTTAAGGGGGTGTTTGTCCCATACCGATTGAGAAAAAGTAAAAAGAAGAGTTTAAATTGATTTGTAAACTACAAACTGAATACCTTAGAACTAAGGTTTTTAGGGAGTGGTTCACTGTCATCAATCAATATTTCATTTTTTTTTCACATACCCTTATAATAATTCGAACGAAAGGATGGATAGGCTTTAGGGGTAATGTGTTGTTTATCCTATATTATGTTAGAAATTAGTTTCGTGAAAAAACTTATCCGAATCTTATGTTTTGGATCCTATCTTGTATCATCAATAGCCCGAAACATAGAGACAGAAAAACGTGCGTGCCGGGCCAGTCCGACATGCACCGAACGGTTTGCAGGCTGGAAAATCCAGTCTGGCACGAGCCCGTTTATAAAACGTGCGCGTGCCAAAAAATTTCACATTTTTTAAACGTATGTGCCTAGCACAACACGCATAAAAAAAAACGTGTTGTGCCGGGTCAGCCCGCGTGCAAATGGACCACACATATTTGCACATTTTTTTTATTATTTTTTTATTATTTAATAAAAATAATAGTATAATTTAAATGAATTTCTTTAAAAAAATCTGGTGTGGGCCAGCCCACACCGTACGCACGGTTTGCAGGCTAGATTTTTAAGCCCGACACACGCACATTTTTTAAAACGGGCGGATATTGCACGCACATTTTCTGAAGGAAATTTTTTTTGGCACGCATGCATGCACGTTTTAATGCGGACGATTTAAGTACGTTTACACATTTTTTTCGTACGTGTCGTGCCTAACCCGTTTGCACACATTTAACTTATCTCTACCGAAACACGATTGGCCCGAATCTTGGCGAGACTGAGTGAAGTAGTTATTTAGGACGAAATAAATACCATTGACTACCGCGGGAGTTTGATTCCATTTCGATTGATGCAGCACACATTTTATGACACAACACGTGAAGACCCTGGGACTTCAGTCACAATCCATTATTTATTGCAATACAGTTTTGATATACATATAAAAATCTTTTTCCTATTTTATTAATCAAATCAAATACCTCTGGAATCTTTATATATTTTTTCCCAAATATTTTCTCAGCGCCTGGTTCATGGCAATTTCTGCAACCCCCACCCCCACCATATGAGTTTTTATTTCCCGAGACACTCCAAAATACCACATTTCATAGCAGTAATATATTGGAAGTCGGACAGATAAGCACTTAATAAAGAAAATTTATACTTGACTGTTTTTTTAATATGGATTTAGTCACTACCAGCTCTTTGCTCTGCTTTATATGCATCCTCGCATATCACATTCCCAGCTTAAAGAATTATGGCATAAAGCGAGTGCTGCTGTATCACCTTCTTTTACTTCAGTTTCTTCTTCTCGTCAATTGTTTTCATGGGGAAAATGGGAGGAAGCTCATGGCTCACAGCAGTGAAAAGGGCATTCAGGTCTCCTAAAAAAGATTCGGATAAGAAGAGCTCACGACGGAAAGTGGAGCATAGACATGAACATGAAGATGAAAAGGTAATCACAATTCACAGTCATCTTTGTTTACAACTTGGGGAATGTGATTCAAAAGATTGAATTGTTTGGATTCTTTAAACCTTTTCTCAAAAGACCGAGAGGAGGAGATGGCTGTTCAGGAAGCATTCTTCTCAGCAGAGTGAACCGGAGGACGTTGGCCTTCAGCCCACAACTCCGGTCTTGCCTGTAGAGCAGCGGTACGCCATCGCCGTGGCGGCAGCCACTACTGCAGCGGCGGAAGCTGCTGTCGCCACTGCCAAAGCTGCCGCGGAGATAATCCGGTTGACTCAGCCTTCTGATGCTGCTTCGTTCAAGCAACATTCCGCCGCCAGAATCATTCAGACAGCTTTTAGAGGCTATCTGGTTTGCAACTTCAATCAAATAAACTTAATTATAGAAAACAGTTCTCTGCTGTGTATATTATATTTACTTGGGTAAATACTGAGCACTTGCAGTCCAGACAAGCTCTAGTGGCTCTCAAGGGAATCGTGAAACTCCAGGCTCTAATCAGAGGGCAAAACGTCAGAAAACAGGCGAACATGACCATGAGATGCATGCAGGCCCTGCTCCGCGTGCAGGCCCGAGTTCGCGATCAGCGGGCCCGACTCTCGCACGACGGATCAAGAAGGTCAATGTTCGCCTCCAATTTGTGGGAGTCGAAGTACCTTAAAGATATCACGGATCGCAAGTCTAGAGTAAGAATGACACTTGGTTTTCTCAGCATGTTATTATTTCTTTGAGGCAATTTGTCAAACATTTTCCGTGGGTTCGTTCGCTGAACAGTCAACGTCGAGAGACAGCAGCAATATTGCCGACGACTGGAGTAGATGTCCGCGGACGCTTTCGGAGCTTGAAGCGATCTTGAAAACCAGAAATGAATCTGCATTGGCTCATGAGAAGAATTCCCTGGCCTTCGCTTTCATTCAGCAAGTAGTTATCATCACATTTTCCTTGATTTTTCCTTCGGTCCACTCTGCTTCCCCTGTCTTCTAACATGTTTCCCGATTTTTTCGTCAACTTGGCAGAATAAAATGCTCGATTATGACAGAATGCCATGTGCGGACGGAGAAGAACATGAGGTGCAAAACAGGGAAAATTGTCTGGATGGATGGCTAGCTGGAAAGCAATCGGACAGCAGGGCTTCAACGGAGTTGAAAAGGGACTCCGTTAAGGCCGTTGAGATCGATTCTTACAGAACAACATCCAACGGTCGGAAATCCCGATGCCAGAGTCCAGTTCATAGACAATCCACCGGCGCCGGTACCTCCCCTCACCGGAGATCAGTCGGAAGAACACCGCCTCCGCCGAGGCCGTCCAGCCCTCGTCCGATGAAGGAAGAAAAATGCTATTCAACGGCGAACACGCCTAGTTTACGCTCTGTTCAGCGCCTCAACTGCAGCAGTGCAGCGATGGTGCCTAATTACATGGCGGCTACTGAGTCGGCTCGGGCCAGGAGCCGTTCGCAGAGCGCGCCACGGCAGAGGCCTTCCACCCCAGAGAGGGAGCGCAGCAGCGCGGGAGGAGGCGGATCAGCCCGAAAGCGTCTGTCTTACCCTGTCCATGAACCTGATTGTGCGAAATACGGATTGAACCAGAACCTGCGGAGCCCCAGTTTCAAGAGTGTGCAGGCGGGTTATGTGGGTATGGAGGAGCATTCAAGTTATTCTTGCTACACGGATAGCGTCGGTGGGGAGATCTCGCCGTGCTCGACTACTGATCTGAGTCGGTGGTTGAGGTGAGTGAGATGAGCATCGTCAATGGCGGAAATTTGATCCTGAATTCTAGGTTTCCTGAAATTGGGTCGACTCGACTCCGCGTCTGTGTGGGAGAAGAAGAGGAAATATGAACTGTTTTTGTTTGTGAAGTCTAGTTTATGTTCCTTTGAAGCTGAAAATAGTAGTGATTCTGGTGCATGGACTCCATTCAAACGAGGAAGAGGAACACATTTCATACGTAAATCTTAACAGAACAGACACAATAGTTGCAGATGAACACAAATCATCGAACAAACAGCCAAGGCAGACACAACTTTGTGTTGGGATATATTGTGCTCCTGTTTTTTAAGGTTTAATATAATTAAATAGTTTAAGCCCATTCAGTAATATATCTAGAAGGTATTGTGTTTGTATAAGTGTGAGTTAGATTTTGTGATAAAACTCGCGCCCCAAAAATTGAAGAAAAAATAGCCATGTGTGGTTCTGGTTTTATTGGCGTTTGGAGGTCTGAAACTTAGTCCAATTAGCCTGAAATTTTGACTGGAGTTAGAGGACTCGTCTGGCTACATTCTGTCTGAAGGATATTGAATTCCAACTATTGGATCGTGAGTTATTTGATTTCAAATAGGCTGTTCATTTTCTGTGTATTTTACACTTTTGATACTGTATTGTGATTCTAGTGCCTTCGTATTGTATTGTAAGGGCTACAGATCCGTGGTGTGCTGTTGTACTCTTGATCTTTCGGTGATATTGGATTTTCGGTGGATCTAAGGATCCTGTGGTTTTTCACATCTTCACATTAAAGGGGGTTTTCACGTAAATTTTGGTGTTCTTCTTTTCAGTATTGTTTCATTGTTGTTATCTTCATATTCGATTCTGGTTATTTGTGCTCCTAACAGATTCTTGCGAATTGGGGAGGTTGTTTATTTCTACTGTGCTATTGAACTATATTGTTCTTGTCAGTTTCCTCCCATCAGAGTGGTATCAGAGATAGGTTGGTGGTGGTTGATTTGCTAGAATTATGGAGGCAAATACTAGTAAGATAATTTCGTTGAATGACATGAATTACATTTGGAAGGGTAAAATGAAAGATCTTTTATTTGTGAAAAAATATGCATTTGCCAGTGTTTTCTTCTGATAAGCCAACGACCAAGAAGAATGAAGAATGGAGTTTTGAGCATCAACAGGTTTGTGTTTTTATCGTAATGTGAGTGGATGATACAGTTAGGAATCTTGTTGAAAGCGAAACAAATGTAAAGATACTCTAAAATACACTTGAAAAATTGTATGCTTCCAAGACAGGTAACAACAAGTTGTATTTGTTGAAGCAATTGATTAATTTGATATATTCTGAGGATACACCTATTTCTAGTCATGTCAATGAGTTTCAAGGTGTATTGAATCAATTGTCTAATGTTTGTGCTACCTTTGAGGATGAGATACTTGGTTTATGGTTGCTGAATACTTTACCTAACTCGTGGGAGACATTTCGAATCTCACACACAAATTCTGCTCCTTATGGTAAGATGTCTTCTGATTATGCCAAGAATGAAATTCTGAATGAAGAGATCAGAAGGAGGACTCAAGGTTCTTCGTCGCATAATGAGATTTTAGTTATAGAGCTTAGGGGGAGAAATCCGAACAAAGGTTACAGTAATAGAGGAAAAGATAGAAGCAAGTCTCGGTCCAAGTATCAGAATGTTAAGTGTCATCATTGCCACAAGAAAGGTCACTTTAAAAGTCATTGTTGGCAGTTGAAAAACAAGATGAATGAAACCAATAAGAATTGAGAGAAGTCTAAAGAAGGCAGTGTTGATCGTGTTGTTGTTGCAACTACAACTGTTGATCTCCCACGGTTTATGATGACTGTGATATTAATTTGGCCTCTGCATACACGAGCTGGGAAGGTGACTCAGGTGTTGCAGTTCATGTTACTCCCAGAAGGGAATTTTTAAGCACTTACACAGCAGGTGAATTTGATTTCCTGAGAATGGGAAACAATGGTCTTGCCAAGGTTATTGGCATTGGAAATATTTGTTTGAAAGTGGGAAATGGCTCCACTGTGATGCTTAAAGGTGTTAAGCATGTTCCTGATGTCCGGTTGAATTTGATTTCCATTGGGTTACT
>JAOWBN010125547.1:0-19198 GCA_028565015.1 Pinguicula moranensis
AACTGAAGAGAATGAAAGGGCAGGGGAAGATGAAGCGATAGGAAATTCTTCATCACCAGATGAATGGAGTGCTTCGGGGGCACTTCTTCCCAAGTCAGAAGACTATTGAGTCAGACCGGGCTCACTTTTCTAGTTAGTTCTAGACAAAGACTTCAGTGAAGGAACGGTAAGAGTGTAGTTTACTACACGAATTGAAAGGGAATAGCGCCTCTCTTTCAACTTGACATAAACAATGCCTTTCTTCACGGTCACTTAGATGAAGAAGTTTACATGGATGTTCCTCAAGGCTATAAATCTGCTGTTCCGGGACAGGTTTGCCTTCTCAAACGTTCTCTATATGGGCTCAAACAAGCCTCCCGTCAGTGGAATATTGAACTGACCAGTTGTTTGCAGAAGATTTCTTTCCAGCAGTCCCCTCACTGCCTGTTCACCAGAAAAAGAGATTATGAGGTGTGATCGTGTATGTGGATGATGTGCTTTTGACTGGAACCTCTCCTACAGCCATCACACAGGTAAAACAGTTCTTAGATCAGTCCTTCACTATCAAGGATCTGGGAACAGCAAGTTACTACCTTGGACTTGAGTTGTTTAGAACTGCTGATGGCCTGTTAGTTCACCAACGGAAGTCTGTTCAGGACATTATTTCAAAGATGAAACTAGGAGGAGTTTTCTCTGCTACCCCACTTCCTGCCAGTACTCGTTTGACACATGATTCTTCCCCTCTTTTGCAAGATATTGAACAGTTTCGAAGGTTGGTTGGTAGGCTGTTATATCTTGGATTCACCAGGCCGGACCTTAGTTTTGCTGTTCAGCAACTAAGTAAATTCCTGCATCAGCCTCGAGAATCTCATTGGACAGCTGCTCTACATGTCGTCAGGTACCTGAAAGGTTGTCCAAAACTTTCTGTCTTCTTCCCTGCTAACACCAGTTTTAAGTTGACTGCCTATGCGGACGCAGACTGGGCTGCTTGCCCTGAAACAAGACGTTCTCTCACCGGTTACTGTGTCTTCATGGGTACTGCCCCTATTTCCTGGAAATCCAAGAAAGAAGCGACTCTTTCTCGATCATCCACAGAAGCTGAATACCGGAGTTTAGCATCTGCCACCTGTGAATGACCTTGGTATTCAACTTTCTCAACCCATTCCTCTCTACTGTGACAATAAATCGGCTATACATCTCACTGCTAATCCGGTCTTCCACGAGCGGACGAAGCATATAGATCTTTCTTGTCACATTATTCGTTTGGGATTCTTGCAACCATCCTTTGTACCAACTGGACGTCAAGTGGCGGACTTATTCACTAAGGCCTTGGCCGGTCCTTTATTTGCACGCTTTTCTTACAATCTCGGTCTGCGTGATGCCACCCAGTCTCCAGCTTGCGTGGGGGGGTGCTGAAATATATGACGACGATGCTGCAGGATTTGATAGAAGACGATCAACAGGAGCTAGATGCAGGCTAGATGATCAGCTTCTCCAACATATTCATTCTGTTTTTACTTTCTTTCTTTCATGCGTTAGTTACAGGGTCAAAAAAGTCTTATCCTGTACATAAGTGAGGCTAGTCTGGTAAATGTACATAGTAGTGCCAGCTGTACAAAGGTGTCAAAGTGGTCATTTTTCTTCCATCTTGTACATATAAGTACATGCGCTGATGCGCAATTAATGTTAACGAAAATTTCATTCATCTTAACCGCTTCCGCGTCTATTGGTATCATCACAAAGTCAGTCCCAGGGCAAGAAAGGATAAGCACGAGACCCAGCTGTCCTTTTTTCTAAGGGCAATTGAGTCCCGTCCGGAATGAGATCTTTTGGGCTCAACTAAGACGGAGATGGAAAGGAGGGCAAGAACGCTTTTTTATCAGAATAGAAAAGGCCTCCTAAAACGATCTACTAAATGAATCGAGTTGTTCCAAAGAATCAAAACGACCAGATTCTTCTCCGGCATATGAGTCTCGATTGAGATCGGTCCTCGGGATTTTTTCTTGAAAAAGCAAGAGGACGCTTTTTGACTAATTTCTCCAATTGAGTGTGGTCCGAGACACCAGCTGGTAAGAAAGATGCCTAAGAACCAGTCCAACATCTAATTCTACTTTGCTGGGGGGTCTCACTTGACTCTCTAGAAGCCCCTGTTAGTTCGGGCAGATTTTACACTGACAAATCCGAAGTCTATCTTCAATTCGCGGGTTATCCTGCACTTGGAAGACAATGGAAGAAATGCATTCGATCGGATAATGGAAAGCGAAAGAGAAAGCAAAGGAAGCGAGGAGTCTAGTGTTCTTTCCTTCTGTTGAAAGATTAGATATTGCTCCTTGCTGTTGCTAGGGCTGTTTATATATCATATCTTTTTCTTGTTCAGCTGAAACTTCAAAGCGCGCGCCCTTACGTTTCTCAGCTCTAAGAAAAGCCTACGCCTCTTGTTTTTCAGCAGGCTCGGGAGAGAGAGCTTACTCAAGCAGTAGCAGTAAGGGTACTAGAAGCGAGCTCGAATTACCACTAAAGTAAGTAAGCGCGAGTGGATTCATTGCTCACCCGAATCCGATTCCTCTTGCTCTAAGTATATGGGACAAGTGAAGGGAAGCTAAGAGAAAGCCCTATAAAATAGGTAAATAGGCGCCCTTCAAAGGATTTATCCTCCCATCGTTCAGTCGACCGGTACAATCCCACCTTCAAGTTCAAGAGTCGTAAGTCCAACACCTTCTATCTTTCAAATAGGAGATCGGTTCACTTCATCTATTTTCTTTCTTTCTAGCAGCAGGAATTGTGTTCTGCCAACCTTCTCCATGGAGGCTATAGCAGCAGAAGGGAATGGTACGAGGGCGGGATCGGGTGGATCTACGGCTCGGTGACGGAGTACCGCATGCAAAACCGGTGGTTAGGCGGACGCCCCATTGTTCGTGGTGTTGCAATGAATCCAGTGGATCATCCTCATGGGGGAGAGGGGCGCACGAAAGGAGGTAGACCTTCGGTGTCAACTTGAGGGAAGCCCACCAAAGCTGGATTTCGGGCAGTGGGGGGGAAACGCAGAAATGAGTTCATGCCACGACGATCTATATGGAAGGGCAGTTTTGTTGATGCATTCCTGTTGAGAATTAAGAAGAATCTTTTTTTTTTACTTTTGTCAAAGAAAGGGCAATGAAGGAAAGGAAGTTGTCACTCGATCGAAAGGATATAAGACATAATGAAGCTTCGCTGACTTTCTGAGGTATACGCCACGACATTAGTGGCTTAGCTCTTCGCGCTTCTCGCAGGATAGAGAGAGAGTAAGGAGGGGCGGTACGGAAGATTGGTCCGCTCCGAAAAGCTGAGGTAATTTATTACTATGTGGTCGGCCTTCTTACCAGTCTGCCTCCTTTCTCTTGATGGAATATATCAATACCCGAGCTCAAGCTTTGCTTGCGTTCTTCACCGGCGCTCGCCGGATGTATCACTCATCCCGCTCCTAAGGTAAGGAGTCTTCTCTGTGTTAGTTTATTTACGGGAATGAATCGGGTTGAGAATTGCTCTTTCATTCATTGATAATCACTTTGCCAGGTTCTAGGGGGGCTACTCTTCTTTTTTGTCGATCGAGCCGCTCTCCCTCATGGAACTCGTCCAGCCCTCTTCACGAACTTCTACAATCGATGCCACAAAGATAACCAACTCTATTATCAAAGAAATAAGGAAACGGGCGACAATTTGGCACCAGATATCCGGAGGTGTGGAAAGAGCAGCTGTGATAAGCGGAAAAACCATCAAAAAACGACGATTGTTCGTGGAAGTTTCTACAGAAAGACCCCTTGGTTCTAGCAAACGGATCACAATTACAGGTACCTGGGAGCATACCGATGGAATGAACGAAATACGAACAGTTAACATAATATGGTCATAGATCTTAGGTTGTAACTTGATCATGAGCGAATTTGTTGATGTTTCACCCATGAAGTATGGAAAGTGCCAAACATTGGGAACTACCCGGGGAAAAGTTAGGAAGAGGAAGAAGGAGAAGTGAGAACCACTTAAATGGAGGAATCTCTTGTATTTCCTCCTTTCTTCCCCATAGCAACTGGGGATAAAAAAGCAGAAAATTTGATGACTTATTAAGGGAAAAACGAAGTAAGAGCATGCTATTGAAGACGTTGCAACATATGTCGGGAAGGCCTCCGTTGATTGTGTACGAACAAAATACGAGTCAAAAGGCAGGGTAAGAAAGGGTTTAGCTAATGGAGATATTAACTCTTCCGGGAACCAGTAACGCGTAAACCATGTCAAACCAAGACCAATCAATATCCGAACGGAACGGATTCGAACTTCTCCTAGAATAGTTTCCGGTGCGAAATGAAATGAATAGGATATATATGAGAAATTCAAAGGAAAAATAGAACTAGCCAGAATATTAGTAAATAAACGTATTTCTGAGGCGCGAAAACAGGCTACTAGCATAGGACCAGGACAGCAGCCTCTTGCCTTGGCGCTATTCAATTGCCCTTGACCGAATAATTCAAGGAAGAGCGGACTGCTCTACATTCAGTCACCCTCACCTCTCCCCATCCCTAGGTCCGCGACTACCCCTCCGACTCCAGTTCACTTACCTCCGGTATCGCTCACTTTAGGGCCAACCAACGTCAAAGAATCTCAACGAAAGACGGATTCCTCATTTCCGAAGAGCAGGAAAGAGAAGGAAAAGACTCTGTTTGGAGATTCGATGGAGCTAGAAAAGGAACCCCATACCCTACTTCGAATGATAGAACGATTGCTTACCGACTCGGCAATCTTTCTCCAACCGGAAGACCAGTCCCTGGCTTTGGAAAACTAATGGACAGCATTCTCTTTACCACAGAAAGCACTACGGCAATGGCGAGAAACCTGCACTCTCATTCATCTCCTGTGAACGAATAGGCTCTTTTCGCTCTCTACAATCGGGCCCGGCTACGAACCGGCTTATAGAAAGATTCCTTGTAGTACGGAATTTTTTACTGAACAAAGAAGCAGACTCGACGGAAGGAGACATGACATAAGGTATAAGGGAAAGAGGTAGGATTGAAACTGGAAGACCGGGAGAATAGATCGAAAGCTTAAGCGCTACGGGGATGCGCATCCAAAAGGAAAGACCTTAGACCCCATACAAGACTGATCAAGAGACAGCCGGAATAGAAGAGAAAGCTTGGACAGATTGACTGACAATAAGGCTCAACCACCAAGAAGACGATAGAGATATGGGCATCAACCCCAAAAGCCCTCACTTACTACAATGCGAGGAAGCTTTAGCTGATAGCGGAATTACATGCGCTATTACGTCAGTAGGCTCTATACGGCACAATAATGAATGCGAATTCGCAGGTCGCTCCTCACTCCGCACCAACCAAAAGGTATAGTTTAGTGGGGTTGAACGCGGATTCTTGCTAGCCGTTCGTGGCAGCTAGCAGTTCTTGTGTGACGAGTGTTGCTAATTAATAGCAAAAAAATCCCTGACTGCACCAACGAGATCTGCTCCAGTAATTGCCCAAGTTTTCTTAAAGAAATCTGAACTGAAACCGTCCGGCCCCGGCGCACTGCTGCTTGGAATAGCCCACACTGCATCTCTAACTTCTTTAACTGATGGAACAGCACATATTTTGGCATTTTCAAGACTGGACAATTTGTGCTCGAATAAGTCAGAGACGTCATAAACCGCTACTGGACAAGAAGCTTTCAAAGTTTTCTGCCGCCTAATAGAAGGTCATACGATCATCCTTCAACGATGATGCTGCTTAGCTTAACTTAAGGCTTTGACTTTCGATGTAGATAAAGACTCCATGCACGATGTTCGTAGCCTTAAGGGTAGTACCATCTGCGGTTCAAATCCCCGAACCCTTTCCCCTTTCTCTGCTAGTCTTTTCGTCGGACCAGTTTTGAATGGATAGAGTTGAGGGCTTTTAAAGGGTAAAATGGTTTATCTGGAGGATTGTTATGCATTTTGAATAAGGATAGTTTTCTTTGCCAAGAAATCTGGGACGAGGTAGGAATGTTGGGATTAACTGGTAAATGGGGTAGAGATGAGGAAACTAGCCATATGGTTAATGTGTATGGTCCATCTGAATTAGAACTGAAGGTTGAACAATGGGCTGCTCTGATTCAGAGATTCAGTGGGAAAGAAGGGGATAAATGGTGTGTCATGGGATATTTTAACGCAGTCCTCGATAGATCAGAGAGAAGGGGTGCCACGGCCAGCAACAATGCAGAGATAGCTAACTTTAATTCATTCGTGGAGAGTATGCAGTTGAATGATTTACCTATGTAAAAGAGGAGATACACATGGTATAAACCCTCATTAGGTTCTATGAGCCGCCTTGATCGCTTTCTAGTAAATGATCATTGGACAGGAACGCAAAACAGTTGGATTCAAACAGGCCTTGACAGGGAGGATTCAGACCACTGCCCGGTCCTTCTATCAGCCAAGATTATTAACTGGAATTAAGAAACCTCAAGGTCCTAGATTGCTGGTTAGACATGAAAGATTTCAGAGAGATGGTGGAAAAAGTTTGGTCAGAAACGGACATCACAGGCTAGAAAAGTTACATCATCAAAGAAAAAATGTTGAGGCTGAGGAAATATGGAATATTGAGATTGGAATAAGGTGGAGAAAAGAGATGTTCAGGGCAGATTACTAAAGTTGAAAAAGGATATAAGGTACTTGGAATCAGCAGCCGAAAGTGGTGAACTGGAGGGCTCAAGTGTACGGCCGGAAGAGCTCTGGAGTCAGATTCAGGCATTATATAAACAGCAAGAGAGTATTCTCTATCAGAAGTCACGTGTAGATTGGCTGAAACAGGGGGATGCTAACACTTCATTTTATCATATAATCGTGTGAACAGGAATAGAAAAAGAGAGAATATCAATGGAGTACAGCAACAGGGAGTTTGGATAGAGGATGTTACAGAGGCCAAAGAAGACTTGATCAGACCCTTCTCGGAAGCTGAAGTTTTGGTTTCTCATCATGTGGTAGCAGGAAAATTTAAAGGATGCTTTCTTGGATTTTAAAGAAAAGAAAGGGATGGCCGTTTACTACACGAATTGAAATTGAATGAAAAAACGTGTATATAATATGTAAATGTAAACACCTGGTCGATACCATATCTCAAAACAGGAGAAGCGCTTCCTCTACAACACCGAATCCGACAGTAGAAGAAAGAAGAGTCCCGTTCAACCTCCTTCCAAGATTTGATGATTCTATACCAGCTTACCAAACTGACAATTTCTCGTTCTATTGGATCGTTGTGAGTCCCGTTGACTGAGATTGCTTCACTACGTCCTGCCTTGACTGCTTGACTTCTTCTTCTGCCTTGAAGACTGACTCCTATTCGTATAAAATATTCTATCTTAACAGGCTCGTGAGCAACGACGATCAAAGAAGAGAAGGAAATGCCCGACTTCAGCTAGGAATTAGGCCTCTTTCCCCTAGGGATAGAAAAGTAGTTCACAAACCGGGTTCCATCTTTCCAGGTATCCCGGTGGGTGGGTTGGGGTCCGTTCAAGAAGACAAGTCCCAGGCCGCATATTTCGTTCAAAGGGGCTGTCCCGATCGAGCAGATTCTTATAGAATTGACCGCCCTTTCCGAAGCAAGCTTCGATCCGTGAGATTGGCCTCCCTATTAGGGGGAACGGGTCTCTTCTAAGTGCTTTAAAATCCCAGCCCCTATAATATATGATCAAGGAACCACGCTTTTTTTAGCTATTTTATATAGGTTGGTTCGGTGCTTGAAGATGAGATCTTTGATATCATCCCCTCTCTGGTCACAGAGTCAAATAATAAGATGCTTACGAGCCCTCCTATCCTAATATTCCAGAAGTCAAAAAGGTGGTTTGTAGCATGTCGGCTGATTGTGCTCCAGGTCCTGATGTAGGGTTCTTTTTTTTCAAGGATATCATAAAAGAAGATCTTTTCCAGCTGGTCACTTATTTCTTCGCTGAAGATACGATCCCCCATTCCATCAATGCAACTTTGATTTTGAAAGTTTTAAGCTGTGTCCTATCTCTCCACATTTCAAATTGAAAAGAGACTTTCTCTAAGCCCTCATAAAGCACTTTCCAGAATTCTCTTTCTCCATTCAATTCAAATAAATTGACAGAAATTCTTTTCTTTCCGAAGTGAAAGGCAAGCGAGAGTGACTTATTTTATTGACATAAGCTCGGGATGACCACTCGAAAAAGAGCTCTTAAAGGGCCTAACCTAAGAAAGCAGAGAGCTTCTTCTTCAACCGAGCGAGAGAATAGACCTCTTCCTGAGACGAGAGTTCCATCAAGCACTGATGATTGCGAGACGGAAGGAGAGCTCAGGTACTTCTTGTCTGTCACAGTCCAAAATAGAAAAAAGAAAGGGAGACTGGGCTTGCTCGTCCAGTAGTATAGATAGAGCCCCCTACTACGTATGGGAGCTATGATCTAGATGAGGGTTACAAAAGGCTACATTTTCGGACATCGACAAAGACAGGGTACACTGTCACTGATTGAAGCAGCGGTAGGTAGTTGATATCCCAAGACAAGGAAGGCGCTATTCAATTGCCCTCAACAAGTGTACTCTATTGACTGTACGACAAGTATACAATGGAACAATATAAAGAATCACCCTACTGATCAAATAAATGAACTTGTGAATCCCCTTTAGAACAGAGGCATAGACTAGGACGACGAGTAAGATGTGTCTCAGTTCAGAAACATGGTTGGGAGTGTATATAACCATCACACGATCCGACATTGCCTATGTTGTTCGAGTCGTGAGTCAATTCATGCAGAAGCCGACGAATGAGACATCTAGATTAGATGCTGCATACAGAATCCTCAGATATCTTCTGAGTTCAAACAAGGTCTTCTTTTCCAGATGACAGGAGAATTCCGATGTGGGTAGGAGATGCGCAGGACAGGAAATCCATTGTATTGTCATTGGAGTCTATATCGTGGAAAAGCAAGAAGCAAGAGCTTTCTTTTGATCAAGGAAGGGCGAAAGAAAGTGCTTTCGCTAAGGTTAGGGCGATTCCCAGCTGTAGTAGCTGTTCTCTTCCCTTAGCTCCGCCCGAGTTATTTCGAAAGAGCAAGGTGGCGGCGCTTCTTTGTTCTGCTTGTTACTGGCTCTCTTATCCTGCTTTGGAGCTTCTCTAGAGATAGTCTTTAGTTGTGGTCGGCGGGAAGGATGCTCATTGCCATCACCAAACTAGCTACCGAGCCGAGGGAAGACTTTTTTGCTTATGGGCCCGTATTTCGATCAATCCTTTAGATTCTGATAGCTAGGAGAGAAGAAGAGGGGCAACCTATATAAAGATGTTGGCGGATATTATCTGATGTTCTTGATGTCTATGAAAGCATGGGAGCTGTCTTCTCTTTGTAGTTTGTAGAGCAGGATGGTAAGAGTGTAGTTTACGGAACGAATTGAAAGAACAAACATTGATGGTCGGATCCCTCTAGTTGCATTCACTTGTTGAGAGTAGCATGTCTAGTATTCCTGGTTCAATTTAGACTTTCCCTATACTATCCTTTGCGAGACGTCACTCCTCCCTTAGGAAAAGAGAATTGCCATCTCCGATGCATACATCCATAAAAAGCATGCCTCTCTCATCGGATTAGCTTGGCTACCCGGCTCTAGTAAGACTTCTAACTCGAATGCGTCCACCCTTCGGAGATTTCTGTTGATCTTATGCTGTCTAAGCTTCGTTTTATTTTCTGCCTGGCTTACACAACACAATAAAAATCTTTGGATTGCACACTATCTAATTACATGTTGAAGAAAGCAAAAAAGAGAGAGAAGACTTTCAAATCAAACTAAGGGGGGCCTAGAAAGAAACCTTTTTATCCTCAATCACTAGAAATCTTTTGGGCAATTAACTAGCGCCTTCGTTCTTCACTCTCTTGCTATTACCCGACGGGAGCGCAGCAACCAAGGTGCATATTATCATATAGAAAGAGGCGAGGCGTAGCGATTCGTACTACCGGAAAAGTTTCGCTAACCGGCAGGCAATAGAAGAAGCCGATAGGGGCAAGCAAGCGTAGCGAATCACATAGAGTTGCCCCTACCCGCCAGCGGGGGGGGGATAGATAGGGCGTGCGAAGCGCGAAGGGGATGGATGTCTGAGCGGTTGAAAGAGTCGGTCTTGAAAACCGAAGTATTGATAGGAATACCGGGGGTTCGAATCCCTCTCCATCCGCTTTAGAGGTCATAAAGTTCTCTCTTGCCTTATCTATAGATTATCTAATAATGAATCGACTCGACTGATATGACCATGGTAGTTTGTGTTATGATTTAGTTAGGACCTTGGTCTCCCTTTCGTTATCTTCCGCTCTCCTTGTATAGGTTGGAAAAGGGCCGGGTGGTAAGAGTTCCGTTTACTACACGAATTGAAAGGGAATAGCGCCTACTATGAACTAGGATTAGAAAAGGTCAATCCAATCCCCCCGTTATTCGTACCTAAGTAAAGTATGTTGTCACTTAAACTGTCGAAAGCTGTCCTTGCCATTGAAAAGAGTGCCGAGGCCTAAATAAAGTAATCACATCAGTCCCAAGCGTTTACGCCGTCGATTCGATGCCTCTACTATTTCTTCATGAAAAGATGCCAACAGCGCCCAAGGAGAGCCCTCCCTCACAGTCTCGAGCATCAATCCCATTCGGGGCATGAGTATGAGAAGCCAAGATCTTCCTTTAGTTCTCCATGTGGATTCTAAACCTTGCCTTATGAAGGCAATCCGTTCTGGCACAAAAGCCATTCTTGTAATGTCCCTTGATGGGATCTCACCTTCTCTGCGGAATTGGTTACCGAATACTCCTAAAGCTTTCTCAGGGTTTAAAGTAAGATTTTTAGATATGTCACTTCCTTGACTGGTCGATAATCATATTCTGTTGAAAGAATTTTCATGTCCGAAAATCTTCTGGGAATTTTAAGAACTCACCTTCAGGCCTGTGCATATCTTAACTAGCGGACTTAGCCCGAAAAGAAAAGACCTTAGCGGCCTGTACCCGAAAGACCAACACAGGTGGGTAGGTAGAGAATACCGCCGGGGCGCGAGACAACTCTTTCTAAGGAACTCGGCAAAAATAGCCCCGTAACTTCGGGAGAAGGGGTGCCTCCTCACAAAGAAAGGGGGTCGCAGTGATTGACTTGGATGGACGAGTTGCCGGATGGCTGCTCTATTCTTGTTGAAGGCGTGGGGTATTGTTGGGAACGATGTGGTGAGGGCTATGTTGTCTTTCTTTGCTACCTCTCGCCGAAAGGGAGAGGTAGCAAAGAAAGGCCCTAGCTCCAAGCTTCCTTCTATAAACGTTCTCCACCAGGTAAAGAAGAAAGGCTCTAAATCCAAGCTCCCATGGTGCCGACAAGGCTTGAACTCATCAAAGTACAAGGTCCCTGGGAATGGGAATAAGACTAAAAGTAGATTTGGGCTTTCATTAAATAAGAGTTCTATCCTTCCTACGCTAAGAATGCTTGGCCTCCTTCTCTAGGAGGATTCCTTTCCTCTTTTCGATTTATATATCACGGGGGAAGCGGATTCAGAATCCGTAGAAAGAGTATACAGGCTGTAAGGCCCATTGCAGTTGAAGTATTGATAGACTTACTTTATAGGTATAGAAAGGAGTCAGCCTGCCGCTGTAAGGATTGGAATACGTTCCGAGAGGAAGCTCTTTTCTCTTTAATTAGCATTACCTATCTCTAAGACTAGGGAAAAGCATCTGTCCTAGTGCTGTACTGACTTACTGTACTGGTCTATTGCTAGTGGACTGAGAGGAATAGAAAGTCTTCTTCCCACGTCTGTCTTATTATAGGAACTTTCAAATGACCTTATAGCCCTTCTTATTCCTATCAGAAAGTCAAGAAGAAAATGACCTGTCCAAGAAGGGAATGAGCTCTCAAGTGCAGAAAAAGAAGGAACGGACTCATGAAAAGTCACGTCCATGCAGATATACTTTCTGCGAAGCTTCGGAAAAATAGCATTTGTACTCGCTTTCGCATCTAACTTCTCTCGGGACCTAAAACATGGGCGAAAGAAAGACATCCAAACGAGGAGAAATGTAAAACGCACCGGAAAAGCTCTTTTCCCGTTCAGAACACGTGAGGACATCCGATTAAGAAGCAAGGTAGGATGATGTAAAAATGGCTTCATATCAATAAGTCTTCGGAACATTCATTCCCAACAAGAGATATCTGGTCACTTCGTTCGAGAAATCTCCTCTACGCTACTCCATTTTCTTTTTGTTGTGGAGTATACGTACAGGTCGTCTGTGACTCGATCCCTAGAGGTAAGAAGTTCCCGAGACACTCACCCCATTATACGAAGAAAGAATCAACATGCATCATCTGAACTTTCTATATTTCTAGTATAGAATGCTCTTTTTTCTTGTAATATGGTATTTCTTATAGTACAACTAGGAGTCAAAGCATTAACTCCATTGAACCCATTCCATATCATAGAGCGAATTCAATTACTATCTTATTGCACATCAGATTCTGATTCTAGTGCACTATCCTTAACACCTGCTTGAGACTGTGTTTTAGCCCAGTCATGAACCGTAGCTAAAGCTCCCCCTCCCAGGAACACCTGAAAGCGATACCAGATCGATGAAAGACAAAGATCCAGTACCGGATATTCTAATAAAATTCCCTGCCCTAATTCTCATAAAAGAGCTATGGGGCTACCCACCTTCTAAAACTAGAAAACCGAAAACGGGATGGTAAGAGTGTAGTTTACTACACGAATTGAAATGTACGAGCTGTTTAATCGATACGGCAAGATCAGAGATGTTTATCTGCCCCAAAAGAGAGAGATTTCGGGTCGCTTTCTCTTCTAGTATTAATAAGGCTTTGCGTCAGTTTTCACCGGACCATAATACTATACTGCTGAAATGGTGCCTCAATGGCCTGTGGGTTGGAACCTAGAAACTTCAGGTAAATCTGGCTCGGTTCCATCAGCGCTGGGAAAATGGACAAATGACGACAACTCTGGTTCTGCGCGGGTACCTGTAAAGGGCATGAGTCAAAATGCTGGACCTACAGGTCTTCAATTGTCTGAACAAGGTCAAAGACTCTCTTATCTAAAAAGATTGACACTAAGCGAAGAATGCAGACTGAACTAAACCAAGGGCACTTCCGGGGAGGAATTTATAGGGCTTACGAAGCCGACATGGGTAAGACAGATCGATCGGAAGCGTATCATCCCTCCTGGAGATTCAAATAATAGCTGTTATTGAAATGCCACTTTCAGTGTAAGAAAAAGATGAAATGAAAAAGGTAATAAAGAGAACTACTATACTACTGAAAGCAGAGTTAGCAAGCGAAACGCTAAAGGCAGCTAAATAAAAAGAAGAAGTAAGCTTACTAATAGACAGAAGATTTTTGGTGAGATGAGGAAGAACAAGAACATCTAACAAAGGAAGGGAAGAAGCAGAAGAAATATTACCAACATGAGTGATAGGTAAGGATGCACCATTACCCACAACAACACAATCCTTACCCGTATAAGGAGTAGACTGATCAAGAGTAGCCGGGGAGATTGGAAGGGTTCTACGGCAAGGGCTCTACTGGGTCATGGTCGGAATGGGGCAAATTGGTCTGGGATTGGGTTTTCCGGTGGGTTTCAGGTGGAATTGGGCATGGGTCGGGGGGAAGCTCTCTCACCTCTCTCTAAAACCTCTCTTATTTGGTAAACCTAAAACCCTAGTCGGGATGAGATACATAAAAGACTGGAGAGAAGGGAAGACTTTTTGAACAAAGAAAGAGAGGTCGAGGCGGGGATTAGTACCATTCACAAGAGTCGACGAAAGAGGGAAATTACGGTATCAGGGACCTGGGAAGACAAGAGCTCATTCAGAAAGAATTCATCAATCGAAGAAGCGAGTTTCCAAAGAGCGGAGCGAACCGGGGCAAAAAGAATTCAAGTTTCCTATTATGCTGTTGGTGGTTACTGCTAGTGGGCAGGTTTAGAATCCTAGGTTGACAGGGGAGGAGCGAGCGAAAGCCAAGTCAAGAAAGGAAAGAGAAGATTGTGCAGCCGAGCCAAAGACTATGAAAACAGGCCAAAGAATAGGTCTCAATTCACAATTGCTTTTTTTTGGTACCAGTCGGACTTCCTTCTCATCATATTGGAAAGCCGCACTCGTCTCTGATGTATAGGAAGTAGTTGGCCTTCTGCTTTTCTGTCCCCCAGGTCTGATCCCTACTGTCAAGGCCGCTGCTTATTCAAGAAAGTCTCCCCCGACCTCGAAAGTCGTTGATGGGGGAGAGATGCCTTTGATGCCCTAGATGATGCTTTTTCTGATGGAGCTAGTTATTCTTCCCCCGCGTAAACAAGAAAATATATTGACATGGGGGAGGAAGCTTTAGCTGATGAAAGGGATGCCACTCAACTGCGCACCCGAAGCTAATACCAGCGAATACTTCTTCCTACCCGAAAAAAGTACTATTGAAACGGAACGGGATGAAGAGATATGAGGGATAACCCTATCGACGGATCGAAGAGAACATTGTTACCAATAAAGGACCGAGCCAATGAATGGAAGAACTCCTCGTGGAAGCAAGAATGAAACAATATTGCATATTCCCTACAAGTTCTTTTTTTCCTACACATGCTTGTGAGAAATGAAAACCGGCTAGATGAGAAATTAAAGGGCCTTACTCAAGATGAAATCTCGCAGCGGGATCTTCATCAAAATCTAAGTGAAAGAGTTCCAAACCTGTTGAAGAATTAGGGAGTTGTAAAGATTTATTGAGCTAGGCAGCGCTACGTGAAAAAGTTCGAGACCTTCTCTCAATACATGCACGGCCATAAAAGAAAGAGAGAAGACTCTAAAGCATGCAAGCAACCCTAAGTGTACGAACCACTGGAATAGTGAACTGAGCTCTCCATGATCCTATATACGCAATTTTACCCAGCTTCGGATCGAATTAGTCCCAGTCCCACTGCTGATGAAACTTTTGATCCGGGATTGGGACTGCTAACCTCTATTCGGGATGGTGAAAGCAATGACTGCAACAATGAAAGCATATCCGAGGAAGCAAGCGTGTGAGCTTGATATACGTAATTTGACTTCCCATCATCCACACGAGAATCTGGTCGATCAGGAAGGAAAGGTTCTTTGTATCGCTAGCTAGATTATGAAAAGTCTAAATCCTCTTGGTCAACCGGACCAGATCTTGATCGAAACCCCATCTCTTGACTGGAATGAAATGAGGAAAAACATGCCAACACCAAGGGGAAACCAGCATTTCTCTCATTGACAATCCCTCTGGAATTGAGAGATTTGCCATACCTCAAATCCATATTCTTCTGAGCCAGACCAAGCACAAAAACCCATTTTTCTCGAAGACCAACCCCTTCAATGGGCTAACACAAGCGCTCTTCCCATTGGCCGAGGGGTAAGAAAGAATGGAATGAATGCCTGATTTACCGATCGACCACAGTTGCTCTTCCATTCGACCACTCCTCATTCAATCCTTGTTCTGAATTGTCAATGTACTACAGGCGAAAAGAAATGCTTGCTAAATGCGAATCGAATGAAAGCGGTCTTATATGCACATGATAGCACCAGCGTTTACGCCGCTGCTGTTACGCCAACTAGTTACCTTTAGCTGGGGATGGCATGTGTATAGTTGAGTAAGGGGCGAAGCGCTTAGTGGTTGAAGTAGAGGAGAGCTAGAATGAATCAATGCGCATTGCCAGTAAGCACTAAGCAAGCAGGTATCCGCTATCTATTAGCAGAAAGCGCAACTCGTATCCTCCACCCGGATTGGCTCAATGACCTCTTCTAAGTTATCACCCTTATCCCACGCGGGAAAGACTGACCCATCTCAAGCGAGGAGAACGAACTGTTTTGGTTGTCTCTTTAGAAAGTCTCTTTTCTAGCTTTCACTTGCGCTTTTCTTTCTTATTTATTCGATCCCGAGTAAGCAAGCGGATTCTTCCCACTAAACTAAGAATCTTGAATCCCGTCCTCGCAGAGGTTCGACTTGTACTTTCCATGGCTTAGAAGAGAGGTTCTTAACCGCATTTCATTTCTTTCTCGTACCAGTACCGTGCCAATCTTCTTTCATTCTTTCATTGACCGGCCTATCGATCGTGATCAATTTCGTTGCCTTCGATTATACGTTCTTGTAAACTTCGTTTCGTAAACTACACTCGTAGCTATCGCTCCACTCTTACCATGCGAATGGTTGAATTGATGACTTCGCTTCGATCTCTTCGACTGAACCCGAAGGAGACTTCGATCATTCAACTTTAGCTTCTGAAGGAATCATGTCACTTGGAATTCCGGAAAGTGAATCTTCTCTTTCAGATCCTGGCCTTGGTAGAACTTGTCTTTGATTGGGATTTCAATTGAAAAGATGTTAGGCCGGTTCCTCATGTGCCTAAGAAGCCGAGGCAATCTCGATTGAAGCCAATTCAAGTTTTTCCTACTCAATCTTTTTTATAGAAATAGCACTCGATCAAAGGGGAGCATAAGCAAGTTCAGTGGTTGAAACCTCTGTAATCGATCGATGGGAACCTCGAAGCTGTCTGGGGCAGGAGCAAACTCATATTAGGCACTGCCGCTGCATCAACTGGTACAAGGAAGAGGCACGATAGCGAAGACCAATCCATCTCAATTTACAAAAAACATTGCCTTGGGCATGCAACCCAAAAAGATAGAAAGACTGCTCGCTTGAAGAAAACTCTTTTAGAGCCTGGTACAAGCCAAGCCCCCTCGATTCGGCCACAAGAGTCGGTTATGGAATAGTCTTTTGGTCGGCTTTCCCTTCTTGATGACTTTCTGGCCGGTAGGCTTTATGCCTTGCTGACAGGGAGGATATGAAATAGATAGTTGCGCTTGCCTTCACTTAGAAACTCTGCGCCCCCTATTATAGTAAGGCATGCTCGCGAAACAAGATTCACTCGTTCTTGTCTCCGGCGATTAACCTATTCCAGAGCAGTCTGGTGATTAGCCTATCTCGCACTACTCGAAGCCTTCGTAAACTCATTGTCGGGTTCTATCGTAGTGAAGGTTGCTGTGAGGAGATCCTTGTACCAGTGAAGATTGCTTCCAGTGATTGGGAAATAATAAATACAAAATCATGAAACACATAAGACAGAAGCAAAAGAAATTTAGTTTTAAATGTTCTAACAGGTCTTACAGTACTGATTCAGAATGTTCATTGGCTCGGCTTGCATCCTATGTAGGAGTTCTTTACAATTCTATGCCAGACACATTTAGTGAATTAACAGTATCAATAGAATCTATAAAAAATAGAATTCTAACAGGTCAGTATACTGTGTCTCCATTTGAGTTTGAACTATATGATGATAAAGACGAGCATGAATCTCAACCTATGCATGAAATTTATCATATACTGGTAAATGATCGCATTTACAATGGTTGTATAGCTCTAATGGAGGCGGATAGACTAGTTCTTACGGCGCTTGGCCTCATGCTAAATCATAGAATACAAAAATCCAATCTTCTTAGTGCAAATTCCTATGGCTTAAAACGTATGCCCATTTCTTATTATGCACATGCTAGTTCGGTAAAAGATCCTGTCTCTCGTCTTTATAAGTTTGATATGACCCCTTCACTTTTTAGTATAAATAAAGAGAATCTCTTGACCAAGCTTGAAGATATAGTATCAAATGCTGAGATCATTTCATTAATAAAATCATTTCTATATATACCAATTCTTTTTGAAGGATATGATTGGACCAATATTCTGAATGTTAATATACCATCCTGTGGATTTCTAACAAATGTACTAATGAATTATAGCTTAATCGAATTGGATAAGCAGTTTTTTCAGCAATATCCTTCCTTCTCGTATACTAGGTATGTTCACGAAGTAATAGTAACGACTTCGGAGGAAGATTCTTCGTTTGAAGAATCATTTTTAGCGCTCTTAGATCGTATTCATTTGAGAGGTAGAGTACTTTCTATTGGACCTGGAGACCCCCCTATCCGATGTTATCATGGTGGTGTAGTTTGGATCAGGGAAGATGGAATAATTCAAATCAAAGTATGATAATAGTACATTTATCGGTTCTATCTTTTTATATATCGCGTACAGGATTCACCAAACATACTATATCTCTTCATCTTTACGGCACAAGGAAGTCTAATATAACTCCCATAGAACGATCATCCTTTCGTAGCTATCGTACCTCAAGTTGTTCAAGCAACAATCGTGTACGATATCGTTTGATAGGTTGTTATAACAATATTCGAAATCCATGCCAAATATGTCCGAAGGTTCAGTCACGTTGTATGAGTTCAGACTTTCCATTCTCGTTATTTTTCAAATTGACATCTCAGAAACCAGAGATACGATTCCAACAATATCCAAATAATGCCATCATCAATGATTTACCGAGCTCTAGCTCAACTCCTACTATTGAGCTCACCCTCAATTTACCGAGCTCTAGCTCTAGCTCAACTTCAACTTCTAGAGTCATTCCTTTTCCTTTCCCTTCTTCTTATCGTAAAAGACCAGCATGGTATCAATTATACGGTCCATCATCAAAAGATCTAAGTGAATTACAGGCCGAACCAGCATTTATCAAGTCTTTTTTGCTTTTATCTCCTAATAATAGTAACATATTTCATTTAAATGCTAACAGTTCAATTAAATATACGTTAGCACGATGGCAACCTTTAACTTCAAAAATGAGTCTTGGCCAACTATGCTGTAATGTTATTGAAAATAGGTATCCCTTACTGCGATCAGCAAATAAGACTATTGGACTTGGTCTTGTTCTTTCCCCTCTAGGTAGTAGAATCAAGAGCTTTCAACTCTCATATGCAATAATGTACTCGTATTACAGAGATGTTCGCTTTGTTCTCTTTCTCTTAATCTTCTTAGGATTCACAATATGGATCGGCCTAGTCCCCTCCCCCCTATTAAATAAACCCGGTGCACTGTGCGCATCCAATCTTAAATTCTTAAAAACATGTATCGAAAATACCTATGTTTACCATATTTGTTGCAGCCACCCAGAAGTTCTTAGCCCATGCGACTGCGGTGAGCCACTCAATAAAATGGTTAGGGATATGTTTCCGCAAACATCCTTTGACCCTCTCAAAATAGATAAAAAAGAACTACAAATAGAAAATAAAGAAAGCGGTAAGATGATTTCAGTAATGGTTGCAACTCTTATTCTATCTCTTGCTCTTATGGAGTCCATATCGCAGCATGGTGTCTACGTGGTATTATGAAAAATCAACTGATTACCGGTAAGAGGCATAAGA
>JAOWBN010125658.1:0-13455 GCA_028565015.1 Pinguicula moranensis
ATAATACAGAGTACTCCAGCATCAGCTGGTGTTGGATAAGGTGAAATAGCCATTCTGAAAGCAAAGCCTATGGAAAAATTGGAAGTGTTTATTCAGCCACAGTGACAGGAAACCAACAAGGGGAAAAATGAAACTGCAATGAAATGATTGAGCAACAGTGTCCATTGTAGTTTTTCTCAAAAAACAAAAGATACAAATCCAAACTGAGGGTAAACTTACTGCTTTTTTGTCCGAGTAGTGGTCAATCAACAAAGTTTAGCAGGACAAATTCTTACAAGTTTCACACTGCATAGGAACACGAAAGATAGAGCAGGTTATAATTATCGTACAAACGTAAATAAAAATGGGTTCTTTCTCAGTCGACATTAACGTTCTCATATAGAATTCCAAAAAAAACGTTCTCATATAGAGAACAGGGTAGAATACAACGGTCCCGTCAACCAATGAACTGACAAGTATCTTGGTATACAAGATAGCGTAAAGTGTAAAACATAATTTAAAGAAAAGATGCCCCCAATGTCGAGATTCGCACAATAGAATACAGAAGGAGGCACTAGATTTCAAGAATCCCAACAATTTCCTCTTATCTCTTTTCTTTAAGAAAGATGAAAAAGTAAATAGAAAGAAACAAAATCCCATGGGATTACGCCACAAATACACTCTAAGATTGTGGTGCTTATACGGAGAAAAGAACACGACAGCAGAAAACAGCGAACTTGTGAAGGCGAACCTCAAATTGACTGTTAACAGCAATCAATAACTAATTCTCAACCTACATGTACGCAAACAATGAATCATCCACATAAAATAATAGGATACCAATTATACAAATCAAATTATGGGTAGGGGTTGAAGCTGCAATGGTGAAAATTGGAAAAGAGAAGGAGAGTTCCAGCAATCAATAATGACCTAGAGGTGCACCCAAATTGCGAAAATTAGAAGAAATGGAAGAAAATAACAGAGAACCAAATCAAACAAAAGACCAGCTATCCACCCAAAATAAGAAACTACATGAATTGATGGCCAAAATATTGTTCGGACTTCCAATATACTAAAAATTAAAAACAAAAAAACTACCAAGATCAAGAGGCAAACGGAGAGTAATCAGTAGCTTCATTGGAGAAACAATCCCGAAACTAAGCTGCAAACTTTACTTCAATTGTTGACGAGAGAAGAGAAGGGCTTACAAGTTCTGAGGTCAGGTTTCGTCTTCTAGATAGTTCGATGCGATGGGGAGAAATGGAGAGGCGACAGGGACAGAGAGAATAAATAAATGTTATTTATGAAGAAAATAAGCTGTACTTTGTAATTACTGTAGTAAAGTTAAAGGTTGTGTTTTATTAATTTCTCGAAAGGTTTTTTTGGAAATGCCAAATTTTTATATACAAATATATACAGTGTTTTGGTGCAATACATGCGCCATTTTACAATGCCTCTAACCACTTAGCATAGCCCTGGTTAATAGTGTCCGAGGCAAACTCCTTGCAACAATATCGTGATTGCAAGGCTAGCCACCGACTTTAATCCCGGTATGACGGACACTGTGTCGATCCTCTATCACATGTTATCAACACAATTTTAAACATGTGATATTCTCCCTGGTGCTGATCTCATATGCCACCAGAGTTACTTTTTTCCTCAGGGTTTTGGGTTTAGGATCGATCTAAGAGGCAGTGTAGTTCTTGGAAGCCTTGAGTTGGAGTTTCAAAACAGTGTTTCATTACTGAAACTGCTCTGCTTTAGCTAAGAGCTGACAGTGCCTACACTTCAGTTGGAGTTTCGATCAATGTTTCTTCTTCACTTCATGGTGTAGATCACCCCACATTGTTACCTACCCTGTACCTCAGTGATTCAAGCATGAAAATAACAGGGCAATGGAGGAATGATTTGAGGAATTTAAGAACCAGTGTGTGAGCTACGCTAAGTTATGTAAAATCAAGCGTGCATAAAACTTTCCTTGGCCTTTATGCTTCTCAGGGACCTTGCCCTGATCATCTTTATCTTTGAAATAGATCCATCTGTATAGGTTCAAACCTTGGCCCCATTGGTATCATGAGTGAGAATTTCCAGTCGAGTCTTACATCAACTTGGATACCTAACCTGTACCACAGTGAGTCAACCGTGAAAATAAACCTCACACATGTTAATCAGCATTGCATCCAGCTAATATTAACATAGGCGATCATGCAAGATTCTCCTTATCTGTCTGTTGATATAAACTGGATGGTCCTGCTATGTGTCAAGTAACCCTGCCAATAAGAAAATATTAGCCAATGAAATAATCAGTATTCCCTTCAGACTTGGTTTCGGTTATATCACTTGACAGAGATGAGGATACAGCTTAAGAGAATGAGAGGCAGCCCCCTGGATGTTGAATCCAGTCACTGAAACTATAAGGAAAAAGTGTTTGTCTTTTTGCCTTTATCCATCTCCAGGTGGTAATCTGAATGCTGTGAATCAATGTCTGTACATTCTGAGTTTCAGACAGAAAATGTGCCTTGTTTCTTGCTTTCCATACTGTCCACATTAATGCCATCCAGATAGAGATCCAGGCCTTAGATTGAGATCCAGTAGGCGCCAGTGATGCAAAGGTCTGAAGGTTAGGAACCGAAGGGGATGCTGACAGTGATGCAAAGGTCTGAAGGTTAAGAATGACACATTAGTTTGTGATGCTTGCAAGTTGGGCAAGCATACCAGAAACTCATATGTTAGCTCTGGTCGTAGGAGTCCTCAAAATTTTGATGTGGTACACTCTGATGTTTGGGGGCCATACCCGACTCCGACTTTTAATGGATTTTGATATTTTGTGACATTCATTGATTATCATTCTCGTATGACATGATTATATTTGATGAAAACTAAGAATGAAGTCTTAGCATGCTTTAAAGATTTTCACAGGGAAGTTCAAACACAATTTGGAGTAAGAGTAAAGGTTTTGAGGTCTAATAATGGTACTTAGTACAAAAACTAGCTATTTGCAGAATACTTGCAACACAGGGAATTATACATCACACCACTTGTCCCTATACACCCGGGCAAAACGAAGTTGCAGAGAGGAAGAATTGTCATCTCCTAGAGATTGCAAGAAGTCATATGTTTGAAATGAATGTTCCAAAATACTTGTGGGGTCAAGCGATTATAACTACAACTTTTCTGATAAATCGACTTCCATCCCGGATTCTGAATTGGTATTCACCACATGAGGTATTAACATACACACGAGGAGACTGGATCGAGTTAAGACCATTGGGTTGTATGTGTTTTGTGTAGGATAACTGGCATATTGATGGAAATTTAGATCCCAGAGTCATCAAATGTGTATTTGTAGGATATTTAGTTACCCAAAAAGGTAATGTCTGTTGGAGTCCAGTTGAGAGATGATCATTTGTCGGTAAAGATGTTACCTTTGTGAGCAGGAGTCATACTTTCTACAAGGGACATCCTCTCCTTTTGAGGACTCGCCGACTAGTGTACGGCGAGAGGGGAAGAACATCATAACCATTGGGGGTAGAGCACGAGCGGAGGAGAGGAGTGATGTTGGGAATGAGTTACAGACAGTGACTGTGTGGGAGATCGTGTGTCCCTCTTACCCACAAAACATAGGTGTAGAGTCGGGAAGTGATGGAGAATTGAGTAATATAGAGACTCCACAGTTACGTCACAGGTTAATGAGGAGGTGTCCCCTTGTCCCAGCTTCTAGTACCTTGCCGACCTCGACTCCGGAGACACCTGAGCCACTGCCCATTATAAATTATCCAGATATCCTAGGTGACATTATTCTTTTTTCTTTCTCTCCCTCACCTCAACCGCTAAGGCGATCCCCGTATCAATGCGGAGGTTCCACCGGATCGGTATAGTTTTCCTCATGATATTGCCGAGCATGTTTCTTATTCTCACATATCACCTAGTCATAGGGAATTTATTGCATCTTTGGACAATGTTTTTGTGCCTAAGTGTTGGCAGGCTGCAATGAAGGATCACACGTGGAGAGATCCAATGATCGAAGAGTTGGAAGCTTTGACAAAGAATGGAACCTGGGTGCTTGTCCCACTGCTGTCTGAGAAGAAAATTGTAAGATGTCAATGGGTGTTTACTGTGAAGCCAAATCCTAAAGGAAAAGTAAAGAGGTACAAAGCACGGCTAGTGGCCAAGGGGTACAATCAGACATATGACATTGATTATGATGGGATTTTTGCATCAGTCGCCAAGATGAGTACAATCAGAACCTTAGTCTCCATAGTAGCAAACAAATGGTGGAGTCTACATCAACTCAACGTGAAGAATGCATTTCTTCATGGGGACTTACATGAGGAGATATATATGGAGATCCCTCCAGGATTTGGAACTAATCAGACAGAGGGAAAAGTTTGCAGGCTTAAAAAATTATTATATGGCCTCAAACAATCCCCTAGAGCTTGGTTCGACAGATTCAAGAAGGTTATGGTAGGCATGAGTTATCTCCAAACCAATGCTGATCATACTGTCTTTCTGAGACATACTCAAGATCATATCAAAATGTTGACTGTTTACATAGATGATATGATCATTACATGAGATGATGAGAGGAAGATAGCAGAGATGAAGGTTAGAATGGGCAAGGAATTCGAGGTAAAGGATTTGGGAGAGATGAGATACTTCCTTGAGATTGAAGTATCTCGGGGATCAGAGGGAATAGTACTATCCCAAAAAAAGTATGTCTTGGATCTACTCACGGAGACAGGCATGCTTGGTTGCAAGCCTGCTAGGGTACCTATTGAGCAGAAAGTAAATCTCATGGCTAATGATGGTGAACCTGGGGATAGAGAAAGGTACCAAAGATTGGTTGGACGACTAATATACCTGAGCCATACCAGACCTAATATATCATTTGCTGTGAGTGTGGTAAGCAGGTATATGCATGACCCGAAAAGGGTCACATGGATGCGGTGTACCTGATTCTATGATACTTACAGAATGCACCATGAAAAGGATTGATTTTTAGAAGAAAAAAAAAGGGCATATGGGCATTAAGGGATATTGTGATTCAAATTGGGCTAGTTGTGTTGATGACAGAAAATCCACATCTGGATATTGCGTGTTTGTAGGAGGCAATCTAGTCTCCTGGATGAGTAAAAACAATCAGTTGTTGCCCGTTCTACTGCTGAAGCAGAGTATATAGCCATGGCCATCAGTGTTGCTGAGATGATGTGGATGAGGTCCTTGCTGAAGGAGTTAAAAATGGATGAATGAGCACAGATGCAGTTGTGGTGCGATAACAAATAAGCTATTAGTATTGCCAATAACCTAGTCCAACATGACAGAACCAAGCACATAGAGATTGATAGATTCTTCATCAAAGAGAAGTTGACCAGTGGGTTTCTGGAGCTAAGACATGTGGCTACTAAGAATCAGGCTGCTGACTGTCTCACCCAAGGCCTTAGTGCGCTAGATTTGGATAGGCTTTGTAACAAGATGAGCTTGATTGATATATTTCGTCCATCTTGAGGGGGAGTGTTGAATAAACGTGCAGAGTAAGTGTACCAACACCCTTTCTTACCTCTAACACCTACCTACTCCAAATCTCTCCTATCTATATATGTATCCATCGTGTGTGTTGAAGTTGTAAGAAAAAAAGAGCAAGATTTGTATACCAACACCTACGTTCAAGAGTTTCAAGTTATAGTATTAGTGAAATTAGGCATCACTAATACGGATAGGTTAGCATGTTCTCAACCAATTCCTTTTGGAGGAAATAGTTGATCTCATCAACTATAGTGTAGTGACACTTAAGCTAGAAATATGAATGCTTGCAGTTGAAAAATACATCGGATTGACCCATATAGAGATCACCATATTGTCAATGGTTAATACTCTAAAGAATAGCGGGTGTAAGTGATCCTTAGACTTGATATCACCATATAGAGATCTTGAGTAGCCACTCTTAGATTCTATTCAGAGTTACACCATAAATGGGTAACAATGGGTAGTCTTAGGAATGGTTTGAAGTACGGAAAGATTATGAGTGATCAATAAAGAATTCACCGCTCCTAAAATTGTTAGGAGAAGATATTCCTATGGCCACTTGTAAGAAGTCATGGAAGCCTTTGCAAAGCACAAGTTTAATTAGAAAGAGTTTCTAATTAGAACTTAATGATCATGACTTCCGGTACAAGAAATCTTATGTATATATATGAGGATGACAAATAACCTCAATATACAAGATTAGGGATATGTTATTGGTGAAAGGATATTAATTACACGAGAACTAATTCTTGAAAGGATAGTCTCCTTCCATGACTATTCTCAATGCTTGGGGGCCATGATATTTTGTTAAAGGTCACTCATGGTCTATCGATTTGAATTAGGGATTAATGAATTACAAGTTTGTAATTCATTAACCGTAATTTGATTATGTTAATTCAAGGTTCATTACCAAATTATTTGGAACCTATAGGGTCACACACATTAACATCAAATTCTTTAGGGGTTATTTTATAATTAAGGTAAATTATAGGGGTCAAAATTGAGTTTATGAAACTTCAAGGACTTGTTTATAATTATGGGGGCACAAATGTAATAAACATAAGTTTATGGAATGTATATTATATACATCAAACTCCATTAGTTGGATTGGACCAATATATATATATATATATATATATATATATTTGTACGTATATAAGTTAGTGGAAAATTCCTACAATTCATATATATTTGATATAAATATTTATGACATGTTTTCCTCAAATTAGATTACATGCAAAGGTTGCACAACCAATAAAATTACATGCAATGGAGTAATAATATACAAAGAGTTGTATATATTAGTTGCATGGTTTGATTCTACAAAATCATGATACCTAAACATGAGTTGTCCAAAGTTCAAGCACATGTACGGCTAGGATCAAATGTTAATCAACTCTAGGACATGTGTTTGCATCTTAAACTCATGGGAACCTCTATAATTACCCGAATACATGATATGTGGAAGATTGATGCATTTTGCAAGTCTTAATAGAAGAAAACGAAGGGGTTATCTCTCTACTTTCTCTCTACCCAAAAGCTAGAGAAAGGGGTAAAAAAATCTGCATTTAATGCATTTTTTCCTCTAATCTTCTTAGACTTCAAATGTGGAGCTAGCACTCAAAACACACACATATAAGTTGTACAAGAGGTTGAATAAGCTCTCAAAGGTTGTGGTGGTGTGAACTACCATAGAGGGTGTACATTTGGACTCCTTGAAGAGGAGACTACTTTCATGATCTTGAATAAGAAATCTTCGTGAGGTAAAAATGATTTATTCTAACATGATGTTTAAGTCGTGTAAATTAGCAAGGTCCAAGGGAAAGGAATTCTGGATTTTTTTTGTTATGCATGTTTGCACACACAATTCTTTATGCTTCCGCATCCAACACGTTTTATGACCAGTAGTATAGACTCCGGAATTCCTACATCTACTGTTTTGAAAAATGGAGTTTGGTATTGTGAGACCCCAAGTATTAATAGTCATTGTATTTTGAACATACATGAACCAATACATAATGTAGATACGAGTATGAAAGACATAAGTCTTTCATACCTTTGGCACTGTAGACTTAGTCATGTAGGCAAGTATCGCATTTCCAAAATGTGCCGAAATGGTCTTTTAGGCTCATTTGATTATGAATCATTTGAAAATTGTGAGTCTTGCCTACAAGGTAAAATGACTAAGACTCCTTTTAAGGGAAAAGGATAAAGGTATACAGAGTTGCCAGGACTAGTACATACCGATTTATATGGTTCAATGTCGACTAGAGCTAGAGGTGATTTATCATATTTTATAACATTCACGGACAACCATTCGAGATATGATTTCGTGTACTTAATGAAGTACAAGTTCGAATCCTTTGAAAAGTTCAAAGAATATAAGAATGTTGTTGAGAAAAAACTAAGATAAAGTATCAAAATACTTTGATCCTCGAGGTGATGAATACTTGAGTACCGAATTTCAAGAATTTCTTAAAGATCGGGGAATCATTGCAAGAAGAACTCCTCCATATACTCCACAATTAAATTGTGATCCTTATTAGATATAGTACTATTGATGATGAATTGTGCAAGTCTCTCGAAATCGTTTTGGGGCTTTGTCTTAGATACTAAATCGCTAGTACTCAACTATATTCCATCTAAATCAGTTGATACAACTCCATACGTGATATGGATGGGTAAGAAACCAAACCTTAGTATTTGAGGATTAGGGGATGCCCTGCTTATGTGAAGCGGGCTGAATAGGACAAGCTTGAAGCTAAGTCCGATAAGTGCTTTTTGATAGGATATACAAAAGATTATCTTGGATATTACTGTTATAACCCCATTGAGCAAAATGTGTTTATCTCAAGACATGGCATCTTTCTAGAAAAAGTATTTATTCTAGAAGAGGCATGAGGGAATAAATTTGAACTTGAAGAAATTCAAGATACACAACCAAGCATCTGCCAAGCAATGGAACAAGAGCAATTATTCCATAGAGATGAGATAATCAAAGAAGCTCAAACACAAGGACCTTGTAGGTCCGGTAAAGATTATTGAGCCCATGTTCGTTATGGATTCAACCTAAATGAACAAAATGATGTATTCATCATAGTTGATGAATAACCTACCGACTACGAAGAAGTCTTGTCTAGTGTAGACAAAGACAAATGGCTAGACGACATGAACTCTGAAATGGATTCCATGAATATCAACAAGGTTTGGACCTTTGTTGATCCACTTGAAGGGATTGCCCCTATAGGGTGTAAATTGGGTTTTAAAAAGAAATCCGACATGGATGGTAATATGATTACCTATAAGGTTAGACTGGTAGCGAAAGGATATCGTCAAAACTAAGGAATTGACTATGACGAAACCTTCTCTCCAATTGTGATGTTTAAATCCAATAAGAAATTGCTTGCTATCACAGCATAGTATGATTATGAAATATACCAGATGAATATCAAAACAGTATTCCTTAACGGGAATTTATTAGAAGAGGTGTATATGATGCAACCTCAAGGTTTTGAATCTGATAATGCCGATAAAGTGTGCAAGCTTCATAGATCCATTTATAGACTCAAACAAGCATCGCGGAGTTAGAACATCAAGTTTGATGAAGCAATAAAAGAATTTGATTTCATCAGAAATCCTGATGAACCTTGTTTATATAAAAAGGTTGACAAAGATGCAACAGTCTTCCTAGTGTTATATGTAGATGATTTATTGCTCATAGGAAATGACATTCCAATGCTTCAATCTGTGAAGCTTTGGCTATCCAACAAATTCTCCATGAAAGACTTAGGAAAAGCAGTCCATATACTGGGTATTAGAATCTATAGAGATAGATTTAGGAGGTTGCTTGGTCTATTTGAAGCAATGTACGTAGACAAAGTAGCTAAACGGTTTAGCATGAATCAGTCAAAGAAAGAGTTTCTTCCTATAGGACATGGTATATATCTTTCCGATAAGATGTCACCAAAAACTGATCAGCATAAGATTCTCATGCAGAAAATACTGTATGCTTCAGCTATCAAATCTATCATATATACCATGTTATGTACGTGACCCGATGTCTCATATGCTCTAAGTGTTACGAGCATAATTCTATCCTGGTGAGAACATTCTAAAGTACCTTTGAAGGACTAAGGACTTTTTCTTAGTATATAGAAGTTCGAATTTGGAAATTAAAGGATACACGAATGCTAGTTTCTTGACCGATGTAGACAATTTTAATTCTCAGGCTAGACATGTGTTTATCCTAAATAGAGGTGCAGTAGTTTGTAAAAGTTTCAAAAAAGATAAAATTGAGACTCTAAAACCGAAACTGAATACATTGCTACTTCAGAATCTGCAAAGGAAGCTTTTTGGATCAAGAAGTTCATCGAAAAACTTGGAATGGTTCCTTCCCTACAACACTGATCATTATCTTTTGCAATAGTAGTCGAATGATGAAAAGGTAGATAATATGATGAGAACCACGCCTCAACACAAGCCAAAGGAGATGCTTCACCACAAGTGAAGGGCACGGGTGGCATTGATGTGATCAAGGATCCTCTACATTGGGCACATGGTCCCATAACTATGTCTCGAGCTAAGATGTTTAAAGAAAGCCTAATGGGCTTGATCCAAGAACTAGGAATTGGGCTCATGTCTTGTGAAGGAAACGATCTATTAATCCACAAATTCGGCTGATTGAAGACACACAAGGCCCACGTGTATTGTCCCCATCCATGCAAAGCCCATTCAAAGCCCATCAAGCTAGTCCACAAGGCCTCATCAATCATCAACCCTTAATCCATGCCAAGAGGTTGGAAGGTCATGGTCAAAACTAGCATTATCGGAGAAGGTTGAAGGGATTTGGACCAAAAGATGTAAAGCCGCACGCTTTTGGCTTGGATACATTCGTTGGTGGTGTCCATGTTCGTGTAGTAGTAAGGCATGCCCAAGTCCTAGTAACCATGCAATCAAGCCCCTCCCAAACAACGAAGTACATAAATAGGTCCCTAAGTTGCCTATAAAAAGGCTTGCTATAATTTGAAGAATCATTCGACTTTTGCTTATGTATTTGTGGGACAATTGGGAATTTTTCCTTAAGTCTTTTACAACTTATCTAAAGCTTGTTTAGAGTTTCAGTGGCATTCATATTTCGAAATATACGGAGACATAGTTCTCACCTCAAATATAGGTGAAGGGTTAAGGACTCAACAATGTTTATTCAATATATCCATACTCGAACAACCAACTTGATTGTGGTTTAGTCACAAGTTGGCTAATTTTGTGGCATTTGATATCAGAGCTTAGCTTTGAGAAAACATTGGGCTACCCCTAGTAGTGTTGGTTCTCGGCTCAAAATTAGCCATAGGGTCATCACCTTTGTGGTAGATTTATCTTTAGATTATTGTAATCCTTTGCTGAGTTTTTATACAAAAAAAAAAGAATTTTCGGTCAAGTCAAAAGCAAGGAGAGCACGGCCGAATCATTTACAAAAAAAGAGAGCAACAAAACAAAACCCTTCCCTTAACCGAAAGGAGCAACAAATCAGCAAGAGAACACTTGACTCAATAGGGTTCGAATTTTCATCAATTCCTTCATTTTCAAGTTTTCGTGTTTTTTCATCACTCGGAAGAAAAACCTACTTCCTCAAGTTTTGGTTGTTGTGACCGTTGCTAGACTTGAGCAAGTTTGGATTAAGTTCCAAAGGAGTTGATCAAGAGGCAAAAAGGAAAGGTTCTTGAGACGAAAAAGGTGAAATGGGTGAGTTTAATTGAGCGAGTGAAAAGCCAAAGTTTGAACAAACACCAGAGGATTGCCCTTGTTGAGTGAAACACGTGAGCGAGTGGAGAGGTAAATTTTTCTACTAACTTCTTTCTTGCTGGAACATCATGTCCAAACAAAACAACATTGACGAGCCAGCCAACAACCCACTACCACCCATGGATCAAAGACTTCTTGTGCAAGCCATCACGACCCAAATGAGGAAGTTGATGGATGAGGCACTTAAGCCTCTACATGATAAATTGGAGAATAGGAAGGCCCAGGAGCAAACTCAAGCACAATCAAACCATGAAGAAGTGTGGTCTGAGGCCAGAAAAGAATATGAGAACCATAAGGCCAAGGAGGAAGAGGTGGCATTGGTTACGCACAAAGGAGGCATTGGTTACCCATTGGTTACCTACACAAATGTTCAGGGATATGCTAGTTACAAGGTTAAAAGAAAAATTAATGGGCTTAGATCAGGTATCAAAGAATGGAATTGTGCTAAAAGAGCATATCTAGCAGCTAAACGCAGACATATCTTACAAGATTTGGCAAACATGAAATCTGAAGTGGAGAAAATATGCTGAATCTAGCATCAACAGAGGTATCTGGGACTATTCTGAACCTTAAAGATGAGATGGACCAAATCATCAAGCTGAAGGATAGCACATCCTACCAAAAAGCCAAAATCTCTTGGATCCAGCAAGGTGATTCAAATTTGGCTTATTTTCATAACTGCATTAACCGCAATAGGAGGAGAAACCACATCCAGGGTATTTGGGACAGGAATATCTGGCTGGATGATCGAGAGCTAGTTAAAAAATGTTTCAAGTCTCACTTTGAATAAAGATACTTAAAACCGAGGTGGACAAGACCTAAGATAACAAATATGACATTTCAGCAGCTTAGGGCTTTGACTCAGAGATGGCAATTGACATCATTTGCTAATGAGTAGGTGATGAAAGCTATTTCTGAATGTGGTAGCCACAAAAGTCCTAGACCAGACAGTCTAAACTTCGATTTCATCAAGCATTTTGCTGCTACAATGGGGCAAGACATTTGTCAATTGCTCAAGGAGTTTTACAGAAACAACAAACTTGCTAAAGGAACTAATGCGACACATATTGTTCTGCTGGCTAAAAAGGATTACCCAAAGTATGTTCATGATTATAGAATTATTACCTTGATTGGTGTTGTGCCTAAAATCATTGCAAAATTATTGGTTAATAGGCTACCTCTTCTAATGAGAGAATTCATCTCCCCAACACAAATGGCTTTCATGAAGGGGAGGAAACTCCTTGATGTGGTGCTGATAGCTTCAGAAGCTATTGATGAGATCAAAAAGCTGAAGAAGAAGGCTCTTATATTCAAAATGGACTTTGGGAAGGCGTTCGACACAATAAATTGGGATTATTTGTAGGATGTTATGCGCCACATTGGCTTTCGTTAATCTGGTTAAGGGAGCTACTGGAATCAGTATCCACGTCAGTGTTAATGAATGGAAGTTCTACTAATGAGTTCTATACTAAAAGGGGCCTAATGCTGGGGGATCCTTTATCCCCATTTCTATATCTCATTGCAGTTGAAAATCTTGCAAACATGATCCAGAAAGTTTCCTCACTGCAACTCCTTCAAGGGCTGGAAATTGGAAGGAATAAAGTACCCTTGACACACTTACAATTTGCAGATGATACTCTGCTTTTCGGACAGGCAGATTGGATCACAATCAAAGCATTTAAAGCAATCCTACAAAACTTTGAGCTAACATCTGGCTTGTGGGTAAATTTAACCAAAAGCATTTAGTTGGTCTTAACATACAACAAGATGCTTTAGCAAGTATGGCAGATTATTTGGGTTGTCAGACAAGTGCTCTTCCTATTACTTATTTAGGACTACCTCTCGGAGCTAGCCACAGGAAAAAGGACTTCTAGAATATTGTTATTGATAAATTCAACAGAAACTAAAATTCCTGGGAGCAGAGACACATATCTAAGGGGGGAATCAGTCCTACTTAATTTAGTTCTAGTAGTTCTCCCATCACACTATTTTGGTTATCACAAAGCTCCACCATTTATCATTAAGAAGTCAATATCTATCCATAGAAGATTCTTGTGGGGTTCAACAGAAGAAAGGAAAAAAAAAACGTGCTGGGTATCTTGGGACAAGGTAACTGCTGCAAGGGAAAATGGTGGTATGGGAGTAAGGAAT
>JAOWBN010125769.1:0-19193 GCA_028565015.1 Pinguicula moranensis
CATTGATGTTGAATTCCACCTTCTCTCCATCAAACTCCATGGTCAATGAACCTGTGGAAACATCAATCCTAGTGCTTGTTGTCTTGAGAAAAGGACTGCCTAGCAAAACAGGTGCTGAGGTCTTGTCTACCTCCATATCCAATACATAAAAGTCAACATGAAAAATCAAAGTATCAACCATGACAAGTACATCCTCAACTAAACCTTTAGGAAATGCAATAAATCTATCTGCTAATTGAATGACTACTCTGGTTTCTTGCAATGGTCCTAAGCCTAATAAATCATAAAGTGCAGCAGGTATGACATTAATTGAAGTTCCTAAGTCTAGCATAAAATGGTCGGCGCCGTTTGACCAAAATGGGATTTCCTCCCCTTTTTTAAAACAAATAGGTCAGGTTTGATGGTTAGGGGAACGTGCAAATTTGTAAATCTTTCATTATGTTCAGAGCACAATAAAAATTGATCTTTTATTTTAACGTAAAAACTAGGTTTTTGATCTACGGTCACAACATAAGATTTCTTTAGTTAAGGGTCATAATAGTGTAGCCCAATTTTCCATCACCAAATTCAAGCTCGACCCAATAAGTACCTGACCCATTCCTCCACTTCACAGAGCCTAGCCAACGAAGAAATCAAAGAAAGGAGAACACCCGGTTCGAAAATCAAAGGTGCCGCCCTTTTCAAACCCAATTAAAGAGCCATGGACAAAATTCCCAAAAGTGAGACCTGCATGATAAACAAAGGGGGAATATGCATGGCCAAACTAACGTGTTGAGTATTGAGGAAGAGTTGATAAGGTGTCATGGGACAACAAAAATTCATCTCACCTCACCAATCCAAAGCTGCCACATAGAAGCAACACCCCTTTGAAGATGCCTATAAATACACATCCAGATTGAGGAGGAATTTGGAGGAAAAGGATCCGAAAGATAGGAAGAGAAATGCTGAAGAATTGAGAATTCATGATCTCTGTTCTTAGAAAAAGAGGGGCCGCGACCCCCGCTTCTTGTCCCCCTTTTTTAATTTCAAGAAGGTATTTAGCATTCATGGCCCGATCCATATTCTTAGTTCAAAATCAATTTCCTAAAAATAAAACATCTGGCAGGTCAAAATCCGACCATACCAGATTGGTGTCGTCTGTGGGAACCTGTACAAAAAGCTGCTATAAAAAATATGGAATGAGGAAACAACAATTCTCAACCCGATCATATCACCTATCAACAACGCCTTCCCGCGAGGAACATGCCTACCACCGATCTTGGGGGCCCCATGACGTCCGGCCACTCTAGGCAACCGGGGGCCCACGATCCCATTGCGCAAGGTCCTGGCTCCCCAACTACCCATCACCATGAGCAAAGCTTTTTGTAAAAATATCCAACAAGAAGTTTTGGCCCTCGCTCCCTCCGCACTCGATCATCTGCCCAAGTATTTTAGGGAGATGGATCCATGACAACACATCAAATCTTTTACATTACACATGGAGATGACACCCATATCAGAGGCGGCCGCCTGCAGAATATTCATTTTAATACTAATTGGCGCTGCCTAAGATTGGTTCCTATCACTCCTCGAAGAATCCATTTGGGGATACAGTGAACTCATGACCCAATTCTCGCAGGCTTTCGCTACACAATAGAAAGTAGATCGAGCACCCATACATTTGGTGAAGCCAAATTACCAAAAGAAACTTGAGGAATCGTTGCACGATTACCTATGCTAATTTAATCAGGCATGCACCGAGACACCTGGTCTATCCATCCCTTAAGGATTAACGCACTGCTCCACGAACTCGAATCTGGGCCTTTGGCAGCAGTCCTAATGGATGGACCTCCATCCACTCACGGGGAACTAAGTGAAATATGCGAAAAATACATCCGCCTAGAATAAATGAGAGATCCTCCCAGGAATGAAAAGATTCCCTCAGAACCCACAACCACCCATGGAAAATTGAGTGACGTCTACGAAAAACATATCCAGCTCGAAGAGATGGGAGGATCCGCCCAAACACTTCATGAACAATGGCGTCCGAAAGAAGGACAAAAAATCAAGCAACAAATATTGTCAAAGAGATCGAGGAAGCTCATAAATGGAGAAGGTATACAGAATAGCACATATTCTGGATACCTCGCACGAAAATTCTAAGAGCTATTGAACATCTTGGACTCATAGATACACCCCGAGAAATGAAGCAAGGCGTAATAAGAAAGAATCATGAACCCTATTGCCAGCTTCACAAGGCCTTTGGACATGACACGGAAGAGTGATGGTACCTGAAAGATGATCTGGAACAACTGGCTCGTGAAGGACACCTGATCGAATGGGCACCTTACGATCAAAACAATCCCGACAAGAGGTATCGTCATGTGTGGCCCCGTGATGATAGTGAAAGGGATGAGGATCCAAAAATGAAAAAAAGGCCAAATCGCATAACCAGCTTGAAATTTCTTGGCAAAAACAAGAAAAACTACAGGAGGAGATGCCAAACAAAGCCTGAATTACAATAACGGCAAACACTTTTAGCTGGAAGGAAAGGTACTAGCATCTTATGTACGAGCAAACAGGAGATCAACGCCCACACAATGCGCGAATGCTCATGGAATAAAGAATCCACATTTTGAGTACTACAGATGAAATAGGTTCAAGAAATATCTATCTGAAGTTCATGCTAATTAGCGAAGCGCACCAAAAAGGACGTTTAGTGAACGCAAAAAAGAACGTTCACTGAACGTAAAAAAGGACGCTCATGAATTTTTTACTCCAACATCTCGAAGTGCACCCAAAAGGACGCTCAGGAAGTACAAGAAAATGCTCACGAAGTGCACCAAAAAAAGACGTTCATTGAACGCAACCAGCTGATCTTTATACTTTCTAAAAAGATTATAAAAAATAGGAAGTCAATAAAAAGTGAGCCAAACTCATAAAATCACTTATCTGCTCTAATATTTCTTGTTTTTCAGTAGGAGTCATCAATGATTGAAGGTAAAAAACTATTTACTCCAACATCTCGAGGCTAAAAGCCCATTAAATATGCAAATCAGAAATCAATTGGCGGCCCAAGTCCTGAAGCTGGCTACATAGCCCACCTAGCCAGATGATGCATCAGCCGAAAAACTTACCACTTTCGAGCATATTAACAGTCATTTGCCAAAGAATGCAACAATGTGATCCCTACCACTACGACCTGTGGCCCAAAAAATCAAAATGGATGATCCATAAAGGCAAAACCGAGCGAGGTATCATCGATGAAGACCAAATAAATAAATGACGATATAGATGACGCTTTACTAAAGCAAACATCAAGTCATGTACTCTTTTTCTTTCACTAGGATTTTTTCCCACACTTTGTTTTTCCTAATAAGGTTTTAACGAGGAATGATGCGATAGACATTCAAAGGAGAGTGATATGGAATGAATCTTTGGATAAATACAATTTCACCCAAATATAGAAGATCTAGCAATGCCATGATGCCAAACTTCTGGACACTCCAACAAGCAAAAACACATTGAAAAGCATATATCCTAAGGAAAGCACAGAATCGCCCACCGGAAAGATGTTAGTTGGAGGATCAGAAACGAGTAAAAAACACAGTCGAATTCTTTTCAAAAAATCGACTCAGGGCTGGGGAGTAAATGGTGTAGCCCAAATTTTCACCAACAAAATCAAGCTTGGCCTAATAAGTACTTGACCCATTCCTCCACTTCACAGAGCCCAGCCCATAGAGAAATCCAAGAAAGGAGAACACCCGGTCTGAAATCAAAGGGCCCGCCCTTTTCAAATCCAATTAAAGAGCCATGGACAAAATTCCAAAAGGTCGGACCTATATGATAAACAAAGGGTGAATATGCATGGCCAAACTCACGTGTTGAGTATTGAGGAAGAGTTGATAAGGTGTCATGGGACAACAAAAATCCATGTCACCTCACCAATCCAAAGCTGCCTCATAAGAGCAACACCCATTTGAAGATGCCTATAAATACACATCCAGATTGAGGAGGAATTCAGAGGAAAAGGATCCGAAAGATAGGAAGAGAAATGTTGAAGAATTGAGAATTCATGATCTCCGTTCTTAGAAAAAGAGGGGTTGCGACCCCCGCTTCTTGTCTCCCTTTTTTAATTTCAAGAAGTGTATTTAGCATTCATGGCCCGATCAATATTCTTAGTTCAAAATGAATTCCCTAAAAATAAAATACCTGGCAGGTCAAAATCCGACCATACTACATATATACAACATACGATTAATAATTTCTTTTATGATTTTTTCAAAAAACTAACCTATTAAAACTAAAATTAGAAAGCAAAAAATCTACTCAATTATTTAAGGGTCGTGGATTCACCCACTATGAACAATTTTGTTCTCAACACTTCACTAGAAACCAACTTCACAATACAACTTTAGAATTTCAGTCTCTCTCAAAGAGCAGTCAAGAAGCATGACTTTTTTTATAAGCCAAATTTTTATATATAGTGTTGAACATATCTCCACTAGCAGTGTGCAATTTTAGAGGCTCAATATATCTTTAGCAGCAGCACATGATCTCACTTCTTAAGAAGACAACACCAACCCCAAGATGAAGATTCTTCGCATGTCTCACATATTCACCAAGACACACTCTCACCAAAACAGCCATACACTCCTTGTACCTGCAGACACTAGAAGACAAGAAGAAGAAGTTAGAATATAGTCATGGCATTTTTCTTCCTACTTTTGTTTTCCCTGCATTCAAATCTGGCCGTTCTCTAATCTCCCACATCCACATGTATCACGCCAAGGTATGAGCAAGATTTCGCACCTTCAGAGTTCCCTGACCAGATTCTTACCCAAACAATGAGAGTTTGACTTTCACAAAGTCAATCGCGCCTAGAGTTCGTATTTCACAATACCGTCCTAGAGTCAACACCCACTTCAGGGTAGGGGAATCCATGTCGATGTGAACAAAGAAATCAACAAGAAAAATCTCAACAGTAGCACCCACTTTTCACCTCCCCTCCTCGCTGGAGTCTTGATCTCCAAAAAATGATAGTGGTAAAGGAAAAGTTGGAAAGGCGACGAATTTGTGAGAATGAGAAAAGTTCGACAATTTGCTAGAACCCATATGGGATAAAGAGGGTGGCGATGGTGCCAAGCCCACACAAATGACGAGTTTCGAGAGAGATGAAGCGAACAATGAGTGCGCCATCAGTGCTAGAGGAATGATAAAGGGAGGGTTGTCAAATGCAGAAGCTAATGAGAATGAATATTGTAGGAAGAAAATTGACGATGCCAGCGCGAAGAAAAGATATGGCGAAAGAGGAAGAACAGAGGTAGTTGAAGAGGAGTAGCGCCACGGTCAAGAGAGGAAGGAGAAGAGAGTGGTGGTGCAGAGAAACCCTACTCGTTCATTTGGAACAGTCCTGCAAACTACTTGTGCAAAAATATATAGCACATATCTCCTTCCGCCACCTCAGATGATTTTTCCGGTGACTTTCCGGCAAGTTTCCCGACCCTTTTTCAGCGACTCTCGTTGCCTTCCGGCAATATTCTGACAACTTTCAAGCAACTTTCTGATCAATACTCCGTCGACTTCTTTGTATCATCTTCGTTGCTGGCAGTCCCAGCACATCATCCTCATTGGTGGCAGTACCACCAAGATGACGGCCCATCTTCGTTGCTGGCAGCTTCTTTCATAGACGCAACAACCTTGGCACACAACATCACGGGCACCGGGGAAGTTGTGGTCACCATGAAAGCAACTACCTCGGCAGACAACCTAATGGTCACGGAGGAAGTTGCAAGATGTGGTGTGGCTTCTCTATCACCATCACTAGAGCTAGTGTTTTCAAGCCATCTATTAATGGGTCGCTATTTACTATTGGACGGATATCTACCTTTGTCCAAGCTTCATGTGGTCCTCAACCCACGCTTAGCTTGCGAGGATGTTAGACTATGTGATTGGGTTGGTTGTCTAGACTATTTTTATTATTAGGCTTTTATCTACTTTAGGGTTTAATTTAGGGTGTTGGGCTATATGTTATCCTTGTGTATGTGTATTCTGATTATTCTCTTCTTTAATTCATCAATGGAATACTCATGTTCCGCTAAATTCCCAAACCTCCATGAATTTCCATGGAGGTTGTCATGGTATCAAATACCTCGTTCGTTCCTTTTTTCTTTAAGCTTCCACTAACTTGTCTTTCTCCTTCCTTTTTTCTGTCACAAATAACGTTCTTCAGTCTTATCTTTTTCCTCTGTTCTAGGTCAGGCGATACTCCAACTCACTTCTGTCAACCATTGATGTACAAGGAAGGAAATTTTCTAGAAAGCGGACCTAAACTAGAAGAGCCAGAAGCATTTCAATGAGAGACCTCTGCCAAAATTCAAAAGTGAGAGCAAAATGGCTTTTATGAGAATAAGTCTCTAAACGAAACTTACATTTTTTGTGTGAAAAAGCTATTCGAGAATGCCATTTTGTCATTAAGAACCTTGACCGCTAGAGCCAAAGCATTGGTACTCACTGATTTGAGCATTGCCATCTCTACAGTTCCAGTAGAGGAGATAACCGAACCGATCATCATACACGTCGTTGAGCGATTCACGCCATCATTGGGCGATGACATACACCTCCCACATGCATTGAGCGATGACATACACCTCCCACATGCATTGAGCGATTCACGCCATCATATGGCAAAGCTCGCCCATGCAACCAAGCTTCCATGACTATTTCATCGTTCGAGGAATCAAGTTGGCGATGGCATTTTCTTTTTAGGACATATTTAGGGGACTTCTCTCCATTTGGGTCACTTTCCTGAAGTTGGGTCGGATTTTCATGGGCTGCCCTTCTTGACTGGGCCACAACATGAAGATGGGTATTTCTCTAAGTGGGCCAATTAAATCTTTTGGGGCTGCACTTTTATTGAATTTAATTCTGTTGGGGCATTATTTTCTATTGGGCAAATTGGTGGGCCTGTTCCCTTGGGAATTATTGGACTGAGATTTGGTTCAATAACAGTGGACCCTGCCGCTAGACATTATTTTGTTGGGCCATTTGGGTCTATTTATGTTGTTGGGCCTCCTTTATATTCTGCAAAAAAAAATAGTTTCAGTTATTTATTTAGTTTCAATTATCCCTCGTAGGTCACACTATACCACCCTTGACGGCGAAGTTGCGACAATGGCATGAGGCATTTCTTCATTTCCTCATTTTCTTCTCCATTCTCTCATTGTTTTCTTGTTCTACGGTCCAAGCTTCAGATGGTCAACACTCCCATGCTCAGCTTGCAAGGGGTGTTGACCATATCTCCACAAATAGTGCACAATCTCATAGGCTCGGCATATCTTCAGCAGTAACACATGATCTCACTTCTTAAGAAGACAACATCACCCCTAAGATGAAGATTCTTCGCATGTCTCACACATTCACCAATACACACTTGCACCAAAACAGTCACACACTCCTTGTACCTACAAACACTAGAAGACAAGAAGAAGAAGTTAGAATATAGTCGTTGCATTTTTATTGTATAAGATAGACTATAAACTGATTGTAAATCTCATCTTTTCATTTCCTTCATCAATGAAGTCCATGTTTTCTCCTTAACTTCCATAACAAAGCTTGAATTCAATCTTGGTTGTCATATAGAATAATTGCAAAGTTAACAAATTTATAACTTGGTAACTCTCCTATTCCGATCATGTAAAAATTAATTACCTTCAAGCATGCACTCTATTCCGATCAAGTAAAAATTAACTCTCCTATTCCGATCAGTGAAGGAGTAACAAAAACCATATTTTTTTTCCTTCGCCTTGAACTAGTTCCAAACTATAACTTGAAGTTTATGGAATGTTTAATCCATGTTGGTATCAATGTTTGAGAAATGCACTTGGTTCCTAAGGCTCCATAACAAACAAGTCATGGTTGCCTTGCCCATACTACTTTTCACTTCTCTTTGTTGGCACTTGTAGGTGACAACAACAAAAAATGTTCCAATGTGGGTAGTTGAGGGTTTGCCCTTGTGATTTGTAGCCACCTTTTTAATGTCCCATAATGATATAATCTGTTTACACTTTTGGAAGATGTGTTTTTCATCCTCTGGATCTTCATTGCACAACATACAATTAATTTGTCGCCCTACCCCTATGATGCATCTTCGTTGTAAATTCTTCTTTGTTGGTAATCTTTTCTGCAGCAACCGCTAGCTGAAGATGAAGATTTTTCTTGGAATGTATCTATTCCACACTTGCTTTAGTTGTCTGGCTTCCTCCTATGAGTATAGACCTTGTTCTTCCTGGAGGATTCTCAAGCATGGTTCTTTTACAACGTACTCTCCTATCATGCTGGTAGAATGCAAGTATGTGTCCTGCCTTGATTTATGTAGGTAAATATCAGTTAAGCAGAGAATTAGATTAGATAAGTCCCCCCCATGTGGCTGTCTTCTCCACTCCCATTTCCACATCCAATCCCCTCTCTCCACTCCTCATGATCATTTATCACCTTTTCTCTCAATTTTCCACTATGTATAGCCTTTGAAATCTCTCGGATAGTCTATATTTTCCTACCCATTTATCTTTTCAAAACTTGATGTGAGCCACATTTCCTACTCTTATCCGTACATTGTCCTGAAACCATGGCCCCTCAAATGTTTTTTTGTAAATTTGCCCATTTTATATCCTTAGTAGAACAACTTGACTCTGTCAGAAACAAGCAAGTAAGATCGTTATTGCACCCTTACACTACTTCATAACACAGAAGATCTACCCGAATCTATTCACATAAAGAAAGAAACACTAGAAAGATTTTAGAGAAAAATCAATGATAATCCATAGAATTCTAAAGTTGAAGTTATGCATATCTTTCTCTCTTCATCGTCCTTTGAAACCTTTTAACCCTAGACATTTACTACAACACCATTCATTTCTCCTCTACATCGTAGATTATATGTTCATACAATGATTTGGATTGCTTCTTGGCTTTTAAGTAAAACGCAACCGTTCGACACAACAGAATGAACTCACACTCTTTAAATATAGTTTTTTTTATCCCTAAATATTTTTTATTTTTATTTTTTGGTTAAGCAAAATTTTATTAAAATCAAAATTGGGCCATCATGTTTTTACAAGGCAACCCTGTTACAGAGGCAAAATTTATGTACAACCCTGCAGCAGCTTTGGTGATGCAACCATTCTCTATACAATCACAACCAACATGCTTTTTTGATCATAGCTGGCAATCCTTCAGCAACTAAGAGGAAGAGGAAAGGTGAAAGAGGGCCACCTTGCCTCAAACCTCTTTGTGGTTTAAACTCCACAATAGCACTCCCATTTATGAGGGCTGAGGTAGTCCCTGAGTTTAAGCATTCTCTTATCTAACCTCTCCATTTATCCAGGAATCCCATCCTTTGAGCCATTTGATCTAAAACCTGTCAGCTTACCATATTGTACGCCTTCTCGAAATCCAATTTCAGGATTACTACACTTTTCTGCTATTTTTTTACCTCATCAACTAATTCATTGGCTACTAACACTCCATCCAATATCTTTCTTCCTCCCACGAAAGCCGAATGATTCTGAGATATCACCTCCTCCATCACTTGACTAATCCTTTTGGCCATCACTTTTGCCAGAATCTTATAAGAGCTCCCTATTCATGAAATAGGTCTAAAATCTTCCACCACTAGTAGACATATCTTCTTGGAAATTAGTGTGATATGTGTTGCGTTCTCTCCCCTTACTATTTTGTTGTTCTCCTTGAACTCCCAAATAAACCGTGTTATCTCTGGTTTTAGTAAAGAAAAAAGTATTTAATGAACCTGAAATTTAAACCATTCGGATCAGGGGTCTTGGAGCTGCCACACTGTTTTATTGCCTCTGGTATCTCAACTTCCTCAAATGGTTTCTACAATTTCTCTGTTGTTGTCATGCTAATTTGCCTTACTTCAACACTGTCCAGAGTTGGTCTATCCCTGTCTGTTTCCTTAAATCTTATTTCGAAGTGTTCTCTAAACCTATGTTTGATCTGTTGCACCCCTTGTATCCAACACCCTCGATGCCATACACATGTGATGCTGTCTCTTTTCCTTTTTCTTCTCAGCCATGTGTGATAAAATGATGTATTAGCATCCCATTGTTGCATCCATTGAATTCTAGATTTATGATAGTTTACACTCTCTAGATGCCCCGCCAATTCCTGAATTTCTACCCATGTTTCAACCGCACATTCTAATTCTTCATGTGTTAGACTTCTCTGCTCAGCTTTATGTTCCAGCTCTTTCATCTTTACCTTTAACTTCTCCAATTTGTTACTGTTGTTTCCTCCTCTGCTAATATTCCATTGCATGATATCTTTCTTGAGTCTCTTCATCTTCTCCTTCTAGACAAAAGAGCCCCATCCCTCCTCCATTGGTCATTGCATGACTTCTCAACCAACTCCTTGTACTCTGCACACCTTAACCAGCTGTCTAACACCCTCAGGGGGTTTGGCCCCCGGTTTATAACATGATCTTGCAGTAAAATTTCTATCTAATCCGATTTTTATCCATTCCTTGTTCTGCCCCATCCATGTATCATTCATCAAGAATTTGTCCTAACGACTCATGGATCTTAGTGGTTTTGAGTAGCATGTATACATCCTCTTTGTCATTGGTATATTGACCAAGTTGTTTCCTTCTACAAAACCTGTGAAATCCTCCACCTCTCTGTTATATGTTGCATTTGTCTTTCCTTTTCTTTCCATTTTGTCTACTACTACATTAAAGTCCCCCATTAAGCATCATTTTCCATCCTCTAAGTTTCTTATTCGTCTCTGAATGGCTTTCCATTGTTCATTTCGTTGCTCCATAAATGTTGACAATATAATACTTTCCTTCTTCTCCTTCCCACTGTCCTGCTAGGCCAAGGACTCCATCCTCATCCTACATATTCTCACATCTGAACTTGTTTTTCTTTCGGATACATAATTGCCCACTCGCTCTGCCTTGTGATCCGTTGTATGCCCATTCAAACTCATCATCATACAACAACGAGGCACACACTGTTCTATCCATCACCTCTCGCTTTGTTTCTTGTAGGATTATAAAATCTACATTAAATGTCCTTAGCATCTCCTGTACAACTTTCTTTTTCTGACTTCCACCTAATACTCTGATGCTATAGGTAACTAGAGTGAACGTACCTATTGAAAACCTCCCTTACCATCCACTTGTTTCAAACTAGGATCCTTTGCAATGTCCCTAATCTCTAACTTCAATGCTTGTTCTACTGCCTTTAATGTTCCTGCCTCATATCCGATCCCCAGCTTCTACCAAAAATCTATGATCTCTTCAGCCTCCTTTCTCATATATCTACTGTTTGATGCAACTATGTGACTATCTGATACATTTGTTGACATACTTGGCTTCTTAACTATTCCTTTTTCGCATTGCATTGCTCCCAACTCTTCTCGACACAACTGGATATTTAATGATTTTAAGCCATTCTTCTCCCCTCGTGCCACGTTCCTTATTTGTTGTATTTGGTCCTCAATTTTCAGTCTAATTGGCAGCATTTTTTTTTATTTTTTATGTTGTTGCGACTCTTTTCCTAGGTTGTTTCTTAATTCTTGGATTTCTTATGGTGGGTACAACCGCATTTTGTTTTTCCCCTTCCCTGTTCTCTTCTATCTCCGCATGTCCATCTACCAGTTCTGTCATTTTTAGATCTTTTTCTATTCTGGTTCCTCTTTCATCTTGATTTACATGTCTCTTCTTTTCCATCATTTCTTTATACCTCTCCTTAATTTCCTTTTCAAATGTCTCCAATACAACACTTTGCACTTCATTCCTGATTAAAGACTCCCACTCAAGTTTTGTATCTTCTCTGTCCTTCTGTTTGTCCATTTTGTATCCCTGCTCTACCCTGCTTCCTTTTCAAATTTCAAGCTCCTCTCACTGCTCGATCAATTAGTAAACCTTTTTCTGGCCACCACTTTGCCCTATATATGTTTTCTTTTCATTCACGTTCTTGTTCTCCTCCCTCTGTTGTTTGTTCTGTGAGCTTTCACTGCCATGTATCAATTTCTATGCTTTCAAGTTTCCTTTTCCAATCATGTACTCCGCCTCAGGGCCAGTTTCATCTACTGCCTCTATCATTTCATCGTTGTCATCAACTTCCAGATCTTGCTCTGATTTCTCTTCCTCTGTGGGTGTAAAACTTATTTCAGATTCCAAGGTGATGTCCTCAAATCTCATTTGCTCCCCTTCCTTTAACCTTCCTTCTATTTCTCAATCACTCAGATGTTGAATATTTCTCCTTCCAAGTTGATGGTCATTTGTTTAAAAATTCTCAATGGTATTGTTGTTTGGATCAGAATTTGTGTTGCTCCTAAATACCTTTTGCTAAGGGTTAATTTATATATCTCAATTACTGTCCCCATCCTGCTCCTAATCATACTCAGTATGTCCATAGTCCGCATATCTAGCAACAGACCAAATACCCTTTATGCGTAATTGCATGCTTTTGATCATCCTGTGTTTCACCTATGAAGACATGTCAAAAAGCCACCAGCTTATCCACTCCCTATCCGTCGATAGTAGTTCTTTTAATTCATTGCCCTCTTCTTCCCACAATAGGACTTTTCCATTTCCCATTGAACTGGTCCTCAACTCACTTTCTAGATTCTTCCAAACCTCCGGATCAAATGACGTTCCAACCCTAGTAGATTATAATGCCCTAACTTATAATCTAGTACAAGGCGAACAACCCGAACTCAAATACAAAATGATATTTGACATTAAATTGCTCTTCGATGGCTAACAAGACCAAATTATACCCTATCTCCAATTACTATAGTAACAACTCTAATTGAAGCACCAAACGTGACGTTATCCGCTTTTAATTAAGGAAATATTTGGCCCATAAATTTGAGTGCAAGTTTGTCTTAGTTTACTAAATTTGTCATGAGAACACAGCTTCAGGAGACCTTGTTGATGCTATGCCAAAACCCCTAGAGTCTATACAATGGGAGCCCACTTCATTTGCATTATTGCAGTTTGATATCAAATGTGTGTTTTCTTAAAAGACAATCATCGTGTTCAAACTTTTGGCAATCCTGAGGAAAACAAGTCCTACATCCGCAAGGCTAATATAACTAATTGGTACTTATCCAAAAAAATAACTAATTGGTACATAATAAAGATAATAAGGTTAATCTTATTGAGAGAAGGCTAGGGTGAAAGTAAAGAACAAACATTTTACTTGGAGATACAGTCTCGTTTAACTCTAAAACCACCCCCATCCGCAAAATATTCACCCTCTCTGTATTCGTCTGTTGCCCCACCCCCACCACAAAGTTGTATCTTGACTATACTGTTGGGTTATAACATTAGCATTGCCAGATAAGAAAGATTTTGTATTGTACTCTTGTTGGGCCCATTAATAAATCTCGTCTGTTGTCTTCAAGTTTGCATAGACGTATTATAATAACAAGCTTTATGTGTAGAATTTGGTCATCTTGCGTGTCGAACCAAGATCGTTGAGGAACATCCATAGTAGAAGGAGTTCCTTAGGATTGTTTCTTGAACTAACTGTTGACTATATAGACATCCACATGCATTTATAATAGTAATAGCCGCCCCTCATGTATATGGAACAGTAGGAACATTAATTATGTTCCTAACTGTCCACCCACTCCACTTGGCAGAATCACCTATATGTATACACCATCGGTCATGAATGAAGAATAACAATTTCTGATTATTCATTACCTTGTTGATTAACATGGTATCAGGCGGGCGATTTCTCAGATCGGCCTGTAAATCTCATCATTTACCAAAAAAAAAAACAGTCTGCTCAATCTTTGGTTGAATCCACAAAAATAGGAGGAATCTACCGCATATGAATTGGGTCAACTACAGAGGTGCAGAGAGAAAAAGGTTAATCTCTTGAACAGGTGCCTAAGAAGCCATATGTGTTAAAGACAGCGGCTTTAACACATAAACAATTAGTGAAGGAAAAAATTGGCGACGGCTAACCTGCGCCAGCAACCAAATCCGCATCGACAGCAACACAGGAACACGGCGAACACCATCCTCAACAAGAAGCCCCGCAATCAGTTTTTTTGTGGCGCTCAAAATCCGAACACGAAAGTCGTCGAGTGTCGAGAGAAGATGGGATTTGGCGGTTCCGCAGCAGGGACGGAAATCCCGTCCGACAGAGATGCAGATCTGGAGAGAATTCAAGCCAACAATACGTGTACTCCAAAGCTTATTCTTGATTTATCCCTGAATTGGTTAGGTGAAAAGAAGAAAAAGCCCTCCTATCTTCCAGAATTACGGAAATGCCATCGCATTCTTTCACCGTTTTTATCAAATAGTCCTTGTGTTTTTTATAATTTGCAGAGAGGCCCGCAAGGTTTCCGGATACTGCAGGATGACCCGCCATCTTCCTGTAAATTGCAGATACAGCCCCAAAAATTTGGAAAATTCCAGAACGACCCACAGACTTCCTGTGAATTGCAGGAACACCCCCGAAAATCTGGAAAATTCCAGAACGAGCCCAGCCGTTCTGAAAAATTACCCAGAAGTCCCACAAGAATCAAAACCCAGCAGAATGACCCCGTTTTTGCCAATTCACGTTGTTTTCCACCCGGGTGCCTGGATCTTAATGTTACTGATCCACCAGATCCACCTGATCGATCTTACTCAACCGTTTGTGCTACTCTGGGACCTAATAGCTCTCAATGGCTCCTCGATTGTGGCGCTACCGATACTATGACATATGATGCTCGGGAACTTATTACTCATACAAACCCATGACGGACACTTATTCAAACAGCTAATGGTGGTGTTTCGACTGTTACAGGGGCTGGTTCTATTGAGCTCTCGCCTACACTAAAACTCTCTAATTGTCTTCATGTTCCGTCGTTGTCCTGCAAGTTATTATCCGTGAGCCATGTGTCCAAAGAATTGAATTGCATGGTGCTGATATTTCCTACATTTTGCCTTTTACAGGACCTTCGGACGGGGAAGATCATTGGGCGTGGTACTGAACGAGGTGGTTTGTACTACTTGGATGAGGTAGCTCCACATGGATCTGTCGGGCTTGCTCACGGGATGGCAGACGAGCAAATGAAGTTATGGCACCAACGATTAGGTCATCTGTCCCTAAGGTATATTAAAGCTTTATTTCCATCTTTATAGAAGAATACTCGTTCTCTTCCGTGTGAAACGTGCATTTTAGCCAAGAGCCACAAACACTTGTTCTCTAGTTCTGATACCCGTGCTACACGTGCTTTTCATATAATTCACTCTGATGTCTGGGGTCCAGCACCTCTTCCGGAAAATGGCATGTTTAGATATTTTCTTCTCTTTATTGATGACTTTTCTTGAATGACTTGGGTCTATTTAAAAAAAAATCCGAAGTCCCTACATGTTTTGTGAACTTCTATAAAATGATAGCCACTCAGTTCCACCAAAATATTCAGATCCTTTGGTCCAATAATGGGGGCGAATTTATTAATGATACCATGAAGAAATTTGCCCATGATCATGGTATTATTCATCAAACTTCTTGCCCCAATAGCCCTCAACAAAATGGTATTGCTGAAAGAAAAAATGGAATACTTCTCGAGGTCACACGAGCTCTTATGATTGAATCTCAGGTCCCTTCATTTCTCTGTTTGCTGCGGTGGCTACCGCAACTTATCTTCTCAATCGCTTGCCATCTCGTGCCCTAAAATTTTCTACTCCCTTACAAACTATTTTCACTCTTTTTCCCAACATAAACACCCTTTCTTTGCCACCTCGAGTGTTTGGCAACTCTGTCTTTGTTCATATCCCTTGCCAAGATAGAGCCAAACTTGAACCATGTGCTTTAAAACGTGTCTTTGTGGGATATGAGGGTTCATCAGAAGGGTTACCATTGCTATCATCCTCCTACACGACGAATGTATACAACCATGGATTGCAACTTCGTTGAGTTTGAGTTTTTTTATCTTTCCCAACCTCGTGGTCAGGGGGAGAGCTTCGGTGATCCACTTGGTTGGTTGCAACATCTGAGTTTGTTATTGCCTGTTGTCCCACAAGAGCCTGCTGCAGGACCCACCGAGCCATCTATCACGGAGGCACATACTGCTCCTACTGTTGAGGATACCACACCCCAATCTTCCGCGCCATAATCCCCTGAGGTATAGATTCCTAACCCAGAATCTGATAGTGAAGTTATGACTCTTAATCGTTCAGTTAAGCAGAATTCTTCAATTGAGCGGGACACAGCGGGTGTAAACCCCGATAGTGAAGTTATGATTCTTAATCCTTTAGCAGGATTCTTCAGTTGAGCTAGACACAGCGGGTGTAAACCCCTATACTCTTCCTCAAAGACGCAATCAAGGCATTCCTGCACGACGATATGAGCCTGATCATGTACCAATGGCATCCAGATATCCCATGGCTAACCTAACCAGAGGGAGTCTAACCAAACAGGCTATGGTGTTCTTGGCTTCTGTATATAATGTATAGGTACCATGAATTATAGCTGAGGCACAAGAGAAATCAGAATGGAAACAAGCTATGCAAGAAGAGATGATGGCCCTAGAAAAAAAAACTTGGGAGAAGTGTAAACCACCTTCTAGCCAACGACTTGTTGGTTGTCGTTGCGTATACACTATAAAACATAATGCTGATGGAGCGATCAAAAGATACAAAGCTAGACTGGTAGCTAAGGGATTTACACGAACCTATGGCATTGATTACTCTGAGATTTTTTCTCCCGTGGCAAAAATTGACACTATCAGATTCCTCTTCTCTATTGCAGCAAGCCTGGATTGGCCTCTTCATCAATTTGATGTTAAAATGCATTCTTACATGGCAATCTCAAAGAAGAAGTATACATGGAAGCACCTCCGAGATATTCCTATGAATTTAAGAAAGGCGAAACTTGCCGCTTGAAGAAAGCATTATATGGCCTAAAACAATCACCTAGAGAGCTTGGTTCGGCAGGTTTAGCGTGGCTATGAAGAAATACGGACACACACAAAGTAATTTTGATCATACATTGTTCTTCAAAAAAACAAGGTGAATTGATAACTTGCCTCATCATTTATGTTGATGATATGATTATTACAGAAAATTACACTACAGAAATCCAACAGCTACGAGAGAATCTATTCCAATAATTTGAAATGAAAGATCTGGGATAGCTAAAGTACTTTCTTGGGATTGAAGTATTGAGATAACCACAAGGAATATTTATTTCTCAGAATAAATACATACTGAATCTTTTAGCCGAAACATGAATGTTGGATTGCAAACCAGCTGAAACCCCAATGATGATGAATCACAAACTTAAGTTTGATGAAAAAACAAGTCTAGCAAACCGTGAACAATATCAAAGGCTAGTTGGGAAATTGATATAACTCTCACACACTAGGCCTAATATAGCTTATGCTGTGGGAGTAATTAGCCAATTCATGCATAAACATCAAACCAATCACATGGAAGCCGCTAAACGAGTGGTTCAATATCTAAAAGGAACAACATGACATGGGGTTATCTTTAAGAAGATAGGACGACTAAACATTGAAGGATACACTGATGCAGATTGGGCTGGGAATCAGATAGATCAAAGATCAACTGCTGGATACTTCATGATGGTTTGCGAAAACCTTGTTACTTGGAGAAGCAAAAAACAAAAAGTGGTAGTTCTCTCTAGTGCCGAGGCTGAATTTAGAGAAGTCGCTCGAGGCCTTGCCGAGATACTCTGTCTAAGAAATCTCATCACAAAACTCGGCCTCTCAGTCTGTGATCCAACTCCCCTTTGGTGCGATAGCAAGGCAGCAATAAGTATTTCAAGCAATCGAATCCAGCATGACCGAACAAAACATATAGAAGTGGATTGTCACTTCATCAAAGAAAAAATAGAAGACAATATCCTGAATCTTTCCTTTGTTCGTTCTGACTAAGGCAGTCTCTAGAAAAATATTTGAAAATATATTTTACAAGTTAGGTATCGGAGATCCGACAGCCAAAATTGAGGGCGAGTGTTGACTATATAGACATCCACATGCATTTGTAATAATAATAGCCGCCCCTCATGTATGGGGAATAGTAGGAACATTAATCATGTTCCTAATTGTCCACCTACTCCACTTGGCAGAATCACCTATATGTATACACCATCGGTCATGAATGAAGTATAACAATTTCTGCATATCCACTACCTTGTTGATTAACAGTATGAGGTGCATAATCTAATTTATCATTGCACTTGCGAACTCCTTCCAATAGACCACAAGGTGAAAATTTATGAGCAAGCAATGGTGTGAGACAACTGGGGTGTGCTGAGAAATATGAGAAACTAACTTGCTTTTATCATTTACTGATTTCTGTTTTTGTGTCAAGAACAAGTGCAGAATGAAATTTGTTCCAGCAGAAAGACAGTCCCGCAAATGCTCAAAACTCTGGGATGTGTTTGGAGACCATCCTTTTTTCCCATGAGTATCTCTCTTTGTCCTTTTGTTTCTATAGTGAATACCTGGTTCCATACTTTTTTCCCATGAGCGTTTGATCAACTGAAATACATTTGGTTATGGCATGCAAGCGCAACATAACCATTTTTGTAACTTCCTTTGGGAAACTATTTCTAACTAGTGTTCTTTATTTTTCACTAGTTTTTTAACACTCCCAATATTCTTTATTTAGAAAAGAAATCATTTATTAATTAAGAATGAAATAATGGATACTGTTTAGATGGGAAATGATATAGTGCACGAATTTAACATATGAAAATCATAAGAATGTATTAGTTTAGTGTGACCTAGAGCATTGTGCTTTTGTTAGTTTCATGTATACTGGATGATGAAAATCATTTTGTTCGTTGAGTTTTAGATATTAATATTATGGATCATTTGGGTTGATGACTCCAATTGTAAAACTCCATAATTTTATCAAACTATAAATTAGTCCATAGCCTTAAAAAGTCATTAGTAAGAGAACAACTAGATGACTAAATCGACTAGCATGTGGATTAATACATGATCTTGTTTCACAGATCATTTATACGAGGTATCTGTTTAATCTCATGAAATATGAATGTACAAGGTACATGATTATTGTACTCGACCTATTTGACTTGCTGGATGGATTGTGTTTGTGTTTGTGTCATCAGAAAAGTCATATAGTATTAATTCAGTTATCTGAGATATTCATAATTCTGGGTAATGAATGTGTATTACGTGGGGTTATC